>WBNM01039194.1:80792-102639 GCA_013399055.1 Ramphastos sulfuratus | reverse complement strand
CCCCCCCCTTTTGACTTTAATTTGCTGGAAACTGACTTTTAAATCTGTTTTCCTTTTGATCTGGGGCAGATTCCAAGATGTTTAGGTTTCTTGTGAAGGGTAAATCTTGAACCTAAGCCAGGAAAGAACTCGGGTTTTATCTTCAGCACTCCAGTTCTAATTCGAGAAAATGCTTGCATTAAACAAACTCATTTGAGGAAATGTGACAAGTCTGTGAGCCAGTTCTTGTTCACCTTTAAAAATCTCTTCAGTTTGTGTCAGGAGTTTTGAAGTATGCCATTGGTAATCAAACAACACAGGGAAACCAGAGAGGAAGAGAGGTGTAGTTTCCCATGAAGTGTGGGAGGACCTTCAGCTGGGTGAGAGGCTGAAATGTTATGCTGTCTAAAAACCACGTTTTCAATTCTTCGCTCCATTCTTTTCCTACCAATTTCTCTTTGCTGTGGCAGTGCTCAGAGAAGGTTTTCAGGCAGCTCCAGAAGTAAATATCATCATGCACTGAAAAATAGGATTCCTCAAAAGGAATCTTGGTTCCCAGCTTCCTCAGTTTGCTCTTGAATACATTGTATCCATGGGTTTTTTCCTCTTCTAAGTTTAGCCCATGCAGTTCCTTACCAGAGGATAAAACTTGGGAAGCAGTAGGTTCCTAGGCTTCAGAAACTTCTTCCTCAGGATCCTTTGGCATAATGCAGCCTTTACAGTATGATGAGTTTGTGTACAAAATCTTTGTCAGCAAATGAGATGTGGACGTGTAATCTAGGTGTATGTAAATGGACACACATCTCCTTTTCAAAGAGTTATGGCTCACTGAAAGCTCAGTGTTCTCTTGCCATTTCTTAGTAAATCAATACAGTACCTTGTTATTTCTTTCTTAGATTGGTATTTGCAAGCTGAAACATGATTTAAAACCAAAAACCATGGTGATGTGACAAGTGGTCTTGCTTTTGGCTCTGAGACCAGAGATCCAGATTTGCTTTTTTGTTGTGAAAGAGAGGGAAAAAGTGCTCACCCCTAGAGATCCTAGAGACCCCTAGAGATTGGTGAGGCACTGGAANGGCCTAACCAGTGCAGAGTACAGGGGGAGAATGACCTCCCTGCTCCTGCTGGCCACACTATTCCTGATGCAGGCCAGGATGCCGTTGGCCTTCTTGGCCACCTGGGCACACTGCTGGCTCATGTTTAGGTGGGTGTCAATCAGCACCCCCAGATCCCTTTCTGTTTGGCTGCTCTCCAGCCACTCTGACCCCAGTACAGCTTCATGCCCAGGAATCCAAGATGTTTTTTTCTCTTTTCTCAGTGGCGTGAACAGTCTTTACACTGAAGTAGTTTGGACTTTATTTCCTTCTGGCTTGTTGCTTGCTTTTTCTTCACCTTCCCAGCAAGATGGTTCACTAAGTTGCAGCTAAAATTATGAAGCATGCATCTAGAGCCAAATTCTCTTTATAGCTGGATTGTATTCTGCACTTATTTATACTTTTATATTTTTAAATAGTCTTTATCTCCAGTCATTGTCATGATGCCTATTTATGGATACAGGCATTGCAAGGCTGGCTCCATTCTGAGTCAATATGAGTTTTGCTATAGTCTCTAAGAGAAGCTAGGGTTATGCACTTGGACAATAAAAAGTTTGGTGGAGACTTTAATTAAGTTTGTGAAAGTCATTAGAAAATGATAACCTTTCATCTCTGCTGACCTCATCTGGATTTTGAACTGGCTACCTAAAGGTTAAAGATTCTCTATTCCTTTATGATGCTTTGATCCAGGAAACCCATTTTATTTTCAAATCCTTTAAATTTCCCGTTTTCTGGATTCATTCTAAATGGTGGTGGGTGGTTCTCTTGCTTTAATTTCCTGCTTGTCATTCTTCCCCGTGCATCCCCTCTAAATGAGGTTGCTTGTGGAATCTGGACCAGTTATTAGATAGTCTTGCTGCAGTGCTCCCTTTGAGACTTTTTCTTCCCTTGAGCAGACAAGAGAAGGTCTTCACGTAAAGAAGATTTTGGATAATGTAGTTTGTTGGCAAACTCTTGAAAGAATCCCATACAGCATTGCTGTTTTTCTGGAGTTCGCAGTCTAGTAAAAATGTCCAGTAAGACATGAGGAAAATGGGGCTACAATCACTTGAGGAGAAGAGTAGGAAATGCAAGACAAGGATTTCTACTGTTCAAAAAATATCTCTGAACCCTAGAGGTGTTCAAGGACAGGTTGGACGAGGCCTTGAGTAACCTGTACTAGTGGGAGTTGTCCCTGCCTATGGCAGGGGGTTGGAAAGGGATGATCCTTGAGGTCCCTTCCAACCTTACCATTCTATGATTCTATGAACCCTTGTGAGTAAAAGAGGTTTGTTTCTTTGGTGGTTTTTTGGTTTTTTTTTTTTTTTTTTTTTTTTGGTGATTGGCATTTCTCAGTCCTATTATGCAGTCAACAACAATAACAAAGAATTTACCTATGTTTCCCACACCAGAGTTTTGGACTGAAGTTTGGTTATTCTGCTTTCCATAGAACCAGGGAAAGAGGCTCTGAGTTGCAAACCTGAGCTTTCTGTTCTGGAGTAAAAGCTTTCTTATTAGCTTGAAAGATTGAAAAACAAAATAAAAGTGAAAAACAACACCAACCAACCAAGGAAAAACAAACCACAGGAACCAACTGAAAGACACTCTCCGACCCACCCAACCAACCAAAACCCACACCATAACAAGCAAATAAACAACAAAACCCACCCAACCCCCACCAGAAAAAGCAAGACAAAACCCAACACCCGCCCCTGCCCCCAACCAACAAAACTCAAAACCAACCAATCAAAAAAACTCCTAAACAAAAGCCAGCAAAATTCTGTGCTTCCAGTCATAGCTACAAATATTTTCAGGGTTGGACTTGCTCACTACCTGCATTTAGTTCAGATTAAGGTTTGGGTTGCGTTTCCTGCGTTGATCAACTTAGAGAGTAACTTCCTACTGGATCTGCAGATTGTGACTGATTTCTAGCCTCACAGTACCATAAACTCAAGCCCCAGATTTAAACATGAAAAACTGCAATATACATTTGGATTCAAACCCAAGTGTTGTGATTTGTATTATTTCATAATTTTTAATTATGCTAGCTAAATCTATCCTACCTCTCCAGCATGCTCTAATTTCATTAGGGAAAACATTCATTTGCTCTTCTTGGTGAAATAATTGAAATGAATTAAATGTTATGAGTTTGGGGTTTTTTATCCTGTCTTGTCTGCTCCAACTGTACAAATTCTCTCCCTTTTCCAGTTAGTGTGTTGATTTATTGAAAATAAAATGCTGTCTTTCTAGTATTTTGCTCTCACAACTGCAAAATCCCATCTGATCTCTTGTTAACAAATTGATCACTCTTTTAATGGTTTTAAGCTCTGAGTTTGAATCTTGGTGTCTGAGTAAATCCCAGACACCAATGGACATGCTGGTAATTCTCTGAGACTCCATTTATCTGTCATTGATCTTCTTATGTGTGCAGTCATCATTTCAATGAGATGGGGTAACCATCAGAAAGCCACCAGTTTTATGCCATGACTGATAGCTATACTTTTGAAATTTCTTATTGCTAGCACAATACTGATTTTGTAAAATCTTTTCTTCAGTGATTATGTTTCTAAAATCTTGGACCTGGTTGTTCATAAATTATTTTTCATTTGAGTTCAAGATGGTTTCTTTCGGTGAATACAGCAACCTGTAGAAGCTATGGATGGTTGCATTTCGGTTGTTTTTTTGGCTATAGACTGAACAAATAAATGTAAGGAATCCGTAGCTTGGAAAATTGAAAATTCTAGTAAACAAGTTTCCTCTTAGTATTTGTCCNAGTAGCCTTCCAGTATCTGAAGGGGGCTTACAGGAAAGCTGGGGAGGGACTATTGACAAGGTCTTGTAATGACAGGACAAGGGGCAATGGGTTTAAACTGGCAGAGGGGAGATTGAAACTGGATGTTAGCAGGAAGTTCTTTCCAATGAGGGTGGTGAGACACTGGAACAGATTGCCCAGGGAGATTGTGGCTGCTCCCTCCCTGGATGTGTTCAAGGCCAGGTTGGACGAAGCCTTGAGTGATCTGTACTAGTGGGAGGTGTCCCCGCCTATGGCAGGGGGTTGAAACTACCAACCTGAATCAACTATTCTCAGTGTTCAACTATGAAGCCGAAAAAAATATAAATATTTTGGTTGCTATTTACTTTTCAATGGAAAGCATTAGAGGATTTGAAATTCTGGGTCTTGTTTTAGTGTTTTATGCCTTTTATTTACCCCCTTCCTTTGCATATTCTTTTAGTAGACAAACAAATTTATTGTATCTTGGAAGTGTCTGTGTTGTGGAGGCAGGGAATTAATGTGGCCAAGTTAGGAATTACAAAAATAGAATTATTTTATTTTCCCAAAAGCTCTACCCTCAAACTATATACAAAACAAGTTTAGATTTATTTACAGACTCTAATTCAATCAGGAATTCTTCAGCTGGATCTTATGGACAAATTTAGAAATTTAGGAAGTCAGGAAATGGAAAAGGCTAAGCTACAAACACAACTTTACCTCACTATCAGTCATGCTGAGCAGAGAATTAAGGGACCAGCAGGCTTTACTCACAGTGGTGAGATAGGTATTCGGTGATGATCCCTTACTGGAGTTCTCTGCAGCTCGGCTGCCTTCTGACACTGCAAGCAATACCCAATAGTCTGGATCCATGCGGCAGATATTCAGGGTGGGTAGAATGTCTCGAGCTGCGGCTTCCACAAGACAGGGATTCGTGCAAGCGATGCTGCCTGACTGCTAGGGTCTCACCAGTTTGGAATGGTAGCCAGGAATTCAGCTGCTGTATGGTCCAAATGTAGCTGGGTCCCGGCGCCACCAGCAGGTCCCTCAAATGGACCCCAGGACTTGCCAAGCTTTCAAATTTGCACGGAATGGTGCAAAAGTGGGGAGAGCCATCCAAAGGCAGGGACGGTGCAAAACCGAGAGCCATGTAAAAAGATAGGAGCTGTACAAAAGTGGGAACGGTCCAAAATGTGAACTCAGTCACAGCAGGAACCTGTTCTGTTGGGAGCTCTGTCAAGGCAGGAACTATGCAGCTTCTCCCTCAGTCTGTTTATCCTTTTCTAGACAAAGTGTCCATTTGCCATTTTATACTGGGCAGGAAAACCCAGCCAACCACCAACCTGACTCCCAGCACAGGCTTTCCAGATGGGTCAGTACATGTATGGAAAGGTGCCTTTTGCTGTTCCCCCTTCAAGCCCACTGGGTGGGAAAGCAGTTTTCATGCCACCTTCTCCTCCCCACTCAAACCCGCAGCGGGGGGGAAAGAAGGAATGAATTTGGAGTGCTCCAGAACAGTCTGTGGGAACAGCTCTTTCTAGTGCAATGAAGTTGTCATATTTGGTGCAAATTCACTCCATTCAGTGCAGAAGTGCAGCCTAGTTTCACTCCCTTACCATACCAAAACAGGAAACTAAGAGCAGTTGACAACATCCTGCATCCCAGAGAAGACATTAAGTGATAGGGTGGGATTTCTTCAAAGTATTTACCTCAGTCACATTCCTATGAAGTATTTGACTGGAGCAAAACCAAGAGCAGGTGATTTATGTAGTGGCATACTCGGGCTGGCTGCAGGTTCTGTCAGCTTTTCACAGTGCAGTAAACTTACCATGGCTGTCACTTGTACCATTTTAAGCACAGATCTGCACAGTGCTATTCTGTGAAGGTAAGGTGATACTTACTGTTAGTAAAGATGAGAGAACTGACATGGGAAAATCCTACATAAGTTATTCACTTAAACTAAAGTCTAGTTTAAAGATATCACCTGCAGAAGCATTTCATGTCAAAAGGTGGTTTGGGGATTTGAAATCTCCCTTTATTTTCTTCCCATAGCTCTAAACAGTGAAGGGCAAATCACCAAAGCAGGCACAGAGACTGTCATCAGTCCATACCTTAGAAATGCAGATGAGATCTTAAAAAAACTCTAGCCACAAGCATGACAGTTTCAGAACATGCATAAGCAAGAAAAAAATAATTGGGAGAAAGAAGACATGTTTGCATCTTTTTGCTTAGCAACTTAATTCCTTTGCATTGATTTGAACCCCACTTCTTTTCTGAAGGGTTTACAGCTGTGACTGGATATTTCCATCAGTTCTTTTCAGAGCTGCTTGTGTTTTCTTAATTGAATTTTTAAACTCTCCCAGTCAGTCAACAGCTCTGCCTCAGAGAAACCCTCTCAAGTTTGGATTTCTTGCTATTTAAAGTTGCAATACAGATAACTTAAAAAACCTAGAGATTTCTTTTGCTTGACAGACTCTGCAATATTGGAGAACAGTTCCACAGCAAATCCCCTTTATATAATATCAGACATAATTCATAGAATCAAGCCAATAAACCTGCCATAGCAAGAGAGGCAGCTTCCCAGCTGTGCTCCATCTTCTTCTGCACTGAGCTGGGAGAACGCAGGTGATTAGTTCTGTGAACAGAAACTTACACAGTTGATATCATTTTGGGACAGAAGTCATTGCTGGTACACAAGCCCTTTGTTTTGAGGCAAATAGAAATGAGACACTGAAGGAAAAAAAAAAAAAAAAGAATGTTTATGCAGCTTCTGCATCTTTGACCCAAATGCTTTCCAGGAAAGGACAGGGCTCAGTCAAAATTTTGCTTCAGTTACTCCTGCATATGTGCTAGGTATCTGCCAATGTCTGCTGAGGACTGATTTATTCCTCTGTTTTCATCTATACCTTTCCTGTGCCAAAAATGCAGAACTTCCCACTTAGCACCATGCTTGGGGACTTGCTGTGGCCCCAAGATTCTTAAGCTTTGTAATTTCAAGGGGGGAAAAAAGCCACTATTTATCTTTTTAGTTATAGTACACAAAACTGTGTACTGTGTTCTCAAGCCAACAGATTAAAGAACAAGTATACCATGATTGTCCTTGGTAAAATTATGGGCATGGGTCTGACTCCTGTCCACCCAAACTCTTCAGAGCTTCTTACTCTTTTGACATACCTACAAAATCCTACATGTTGCATAAAATTTGAAAAGTGTAACAGGAAATAGTGATGTTAACAAAATATGCCAGTAATAACTGAAGTGTAAATGTCAACAAGTGATGAAGCTAACATTGTCCTTCTATAAAGTACTTGCATACACAGCATACTGTTTCTTTTATGATTAATTTAGGGGGAGGAGAATTGTAGTCAACTATGCCTTTAAATCTCAGGTAAGTGGGACCTCTTGACGTGATAACTGAGTGGCCAGAAAAGAAGAGCATAGCCGTAGTGCATTTTAAGTTCAAGTCCTACCAAATGGCACTTGGGTTAAACTTTGAGTACACTGCCCAGTGTTTAAATATGAACTGCTCAAAAGAAAGATACAGAAGTTTAAAATAACAGCATGCCGATTTCTTTATAGAATTTAAAGAATGAAAAACACTTGAAAAAATATCAGCAGGCAGGGGCAGGAAGAACAAACGGTAACCAAATTGGTTCCTGTGACAAACCATAACATTTACTTTAAAGCATCAGTGTGCTAGTCGGTAAAAGTCAAGCTACTACTCTTTTAATAGATCCCAGGCCTTCTTAAACTCACTGGTCTGCAAGTATTACCCAGGTCAAGAGCAGGTCAAAAAGTGAAAACCCATGTGAAAGTAAACTTTAAATATCTGCTTTTGAGGAGCCATAGCAGACTGTCTCCTCTGTAGTAAATATACTTCCTCTCTTTGCATGGCATTCTACAATAAACTGTACTTAAAGCATTGATATATTCTGCACCATTTGTTCAGTCCAGACTTAAAAAGCTCTCTCATATTTTTGCAGAAGCCAAATTAATTTTACTCTTCAGGTTTGGGGGGATTTTGCTTTAAAATCTAGTCAAATCTCATGACACAATGTTTGGTATGGGGTTTGTTTGTTTGTTTTATATATTTTATGGAACATTTCACAATTATATATTGTAATTTCCACTTATTTACCAGATCACATCTTGGTTCAAGATCACTTTTTAAAGTCCGTGTGTACAACTGCTCAACTACAAGTCGAATTTCTAGTCTTGTTACCAGAAGATAATGTCAGACTAAGTTTGAAAGGGCTGAAGATACAATCCAGGAGCTGATTCTAAAATTGCAGATCATACTGTAGTGTATTTTAAGAATACACTTAGCATTCTATTAGAATACGTATTAGAAAATTTCTATTAGAAGAATTCTATTAGAATTCTTATTAGAATGAGTAGCACATTTTAAAAATCTTCCTTCTATTTTTGACTTTACAGGGGTAACATTTAGTTTTGTGAGGTGGTTTTTGTGTATTTTTTTCTTTTGTTTGTGAGTTTTTTTGGTTTTTTTGTTGCTGTTGTTTTGGGGTGGTTTTTTTTTCTTGGAGGTGGAGGTTTTTCTGGGTTTTTTTTGTCTGGGTTGTTTTTTCCTCTTTTTTTTTTCTTTCCCACCTTTTCTTTTTTTTTTCTTTTCTTTCTCCCTTTTTCTTCTTATTCTTCTAGTTAAAGATTTAAAGTATCAGTGTTGTATATTGGCATTTTGAGTTTCCTCTGAGTCCTATTTAGAACTAATGTTCTGAGGAGACTCTGACTGGCTCCCTGTTTTGAATTTATTTGCCTAGTAGAATGGGTATTAATTTGACCTGCAATACACTTGCTCCAGCTTTTGCTGGAGTGAAAGGTCATACTCTGGAGCTGTTTTTCATTTTGTTTTATATGTGTTAATGTAATACCTTATGAATTACCCTGACGTTTTGTTCTTACAGCTAAAAAGCATAATCATTTTTCCTTCCAGGAGGACTGAAAGGAAAGTAATCATTCCTGTTTGGGAGATGATTTATTTAGGATCTTTTCCCTCATCTTTTGCTCCTATGTATATGAGTAGTGAGTGAGATTCTGGCTCTGGTTAAGTTGGTGGCAAGGCTCCTGTTGATTTCCATAGGGCCAGGCTATTACTAAGTGTTATTTTTGTTCACAGGGCTACTCTTGCATGTGAAATCTTTGCCAGCTCAATAAAGTATCACAAATCTGAAATAAGCTGAGCTGTTGTTTTGCTGTTCCACAAGGGCCCATTTTTGCTGTTGTCATGGAGGCAGAAGTCCCACGAAAGCCAGACTTTCAAGGATGATGAGGCCTAAGAGAAGAAAAAATAACACAGTGTCTTGTGTGCAGTTGTCTTTAAGTTTAGTACAAATTCATGCTAAGCACATGCCTGAAATGAGATGACAGAATGTGAAATTTCAAATCACTGAGCTGCTGCTCCCTGTATTTGTGGTTTCTGTCTCTTCTACTTTCTGCTCTCTTGGTGTTCAATGACCATTGAGTATTTAGTTTATTGGTTGGAGGAGAAGGTTGGATGGAGAGCTATAGAAGTATCATGCCAGAAAATGTATGGTTTTGCCTTCTGCTTATTGCCATGTTTGAGAGTTCTGCTGCTTCAGATGTTTGTCAGCATCTGTGCAATTGGAAATTAAGTATCCAGAAACCAGGGAGAGAGTCAGAAATTTGAGTTGGTGTAAAAGAGTTTAGTTCTGTGATGAGAAACAGAGAACAAAAGAGCAGGACTAGTCACAAGGGAGTTAATCAGGGCTGCTGTGAAGGATGCTTCTAATAGAGATCACACTTCAGTGTATTTTTTGGGGAAAAAAAAATCACAATTAATTTTGTTTCTCCTGTCCAAAATTAACATTCCTATGTAAGTGATGGGAACTTCACGAAGAAGAATTTCTTGGGAGACAAGTATAATTTTGTATAATAAGGTCAGGTCAACTGATTTTACACCTTTTCACCATTTACCCTAACCTCCCTTTACAGATTTGCATTTATTTACTTTTCCCAGGGAAGCTAAATCTTTTTTTGAATGTCTGTATTACATTGTTTTTGCTGTTGCATTACAGAGAGTGAATTTGACAAATATGAGTGAGATCCATATCAGTGTCTAAGTGCTGCATGTGGGTAAATTGCCACCTGAGACTCGTGAAATTTTTTCACCTCTTTGCTCCATCATAGATGTTTAAGTCTATATAGATACTGCCCAGGTCAGCACTGCAGAACCCAGGTGGTGTAGGAACCAAAATATCTCAGGAGAAAAGGACTGCAATATCTACAGTGGGACTTAAAATTTGCTCTGATTCTTCTGCAACCCCTGAGCAGCAGCTGCTGAGCCCTGAATTCCTGCAGACCTTCTGGCAACGTGGTGGGCAACCTTAAATGGCCCAAGTGTTTGCACCTATGCAGAAATGTGCTCTCATAGACAAGGGCAGTAGTGCAGGCTGTGCTTGGCTAGGATTAGAAGAGCCCTTGGGCTTCAGCTGAGCAGGACTGCTCGCTGTGCTCTGGCATAAGAGGGTCTACCCAAACTGCAAGAGATCCACCATCTTCCCTTCAAATCTCAGGAGAGGAGGAGGCAGAGCTTCTGGCAGCAGTGTGCAGGGGGGTTCTTTGCACCATAGCTGGCTGGTCAGAGCCCTTTCCTCTTCCTGTGGAAAGACAGTGATACTTCTTCTCAAATATATTGAAATGTTGTGAAGATAACTGAAGCAAAGATTACATAAGGGACTGTTATAGCATTGAGGGTCGTAGTAGTTACACATCATTTCAGTAGTGCCCAAGACCTAAATGCCTTTGGATGACTGTAACCTTTAGGAATTACCTGGTTTCAAAGAACACATCAACCAGGCTTGGATGGCAACACAAAAATGAGAACAGAATTATTGTCTATGAAAGCTGGTAATAGTCAAGTCTCACAATACATGTGTGTATGGTTAGATATTAGAAGAAACTTCTTGATTGAAAGAGCTATTAAACTGAAGCAGGCTCCTCAGGAAGGAGGTTGAATCCCCATCCCTGGAGGTGTTTAAAAGATGCATAGATGTGGTGCTGAGGGATGTGGTTTAGCAACAGACTTGACAGAGTTAGATAATGGTTGGAATCAATGATCTTAAACTTGTTAACAGGAAGAAGAGAACACCACCCACCTGGCTCAAACTTCCTTTCAGGAAGTTGCAGAGAGCCAGGTGGTCTCCTCTCAGCCTCCTTTTCTCAGATAAACAAGATGCAGAGATGTGGTGCAATGGAATGTGATTTAGCACCAGACTTAGCAGAGCTGGGCAATGGTTGGACTCGGTGATCTGAATGGTCTGCTCTAACTGAAACACTTTCACAGTTCTTTGTGCTGAACCACCTGGACTACTCATGTTACAACGAGTGTCCTTAAAAAGTCCTTAAAAACCTCACCCTATAATAACCTAGCTGGGTTTTTAAAAACGTTTTTGGTTTTGTTGTCCATTTGCTTGCTTTCCCCCCCGCCCTGCCCCACCTCAGTCTGGGCTTGCTTATGCTTCACCAGGGCAGCAGCGTGGGTTACATCACACTAAGTAAGCACCACGCTAAGTATCCCAACCACCCTCTGAACCAGATATACCAGTCAGATTGCACTTGCTCAGTGGTGCTGTGTCTACAATAAGGATTCCTCCTGGTCTGGATCAGACTCATATGTCTTCAAATGCTTTATGCCACTCTGCCCCTCTATCTGTTCGTGTGCACAGCACTGATGCAGAAAAAAATCTGCTCACAGGAAGCCATGCAGGTACATTTTTTTCCCTCTGTATAAACTACATGTAAAGTCAGCTCTATATCTTATTTTTTAAAAAACTTCTTGAGTGAGTGCAGCTTTGAAAATAGAGAAATTCAAGTAAGACTACATATTTTAAGGCTGGTTTTGTCCACATTTCCCAGAGCAGCTATTGGAAATTAGGGGTAGTTTCTCTCAAAAGTCCCTGTTGCCCACAAAGCTTAAAATTCAAATGTTTGCTTTATTTTTCTTTCCCCTTTTTTACTTTCTTCTCTTCTTTTCCTATCTGTTTTTCATTCCTCCTGGACTAACACCAGTGTAAAATCAGGCACTCAGGAGTGAATTGCATATCCTTCTGCCTATCACCCTGGTCCTGTGATCATCTAGTTCATAGATGTTTCCAATTACTCTGCTGTTTGTTTTGCCTTATGATCTTGCCCAGTTAGTATTTAGACAGTGATGCAATGTATGTACAACCCCTTCAAGGTATTTAACAATACCTCTTTACACTTTGCCAAGCTTCTTCTCCCAAAAGGTACCTTGAACACCCTTGTAGCACAGAAGGCAGATTAACCACAACAGAAAAACTACTACTATAAATTGAAGAAGTCTGTACTTTCAGGTTCACAGCAAAATAATCCAAAACAACCTACCAAAAAAAAACCCCAGCCAACCAACCAACATAACCCCCAAAAAACCCCAAAAGCCAAAACAAAAAAACCTAAATCCCTACAAAACAAAAAACCCCAAACAAAACAAATACCAAACCCACAACTCAAAACATACCCCAAACAAACCCAAAACCCAACTACACCCAAAACAAACTGATAAAAAAAAAAATCAAAACAAAAATCCCAAGCCAACAGCTCTACTTTATAGCTCATTAGTGTAGTTTACCTAGTCTGGATACCAGCTTTTCTGTCAAAAATTGGAGTGTGGGCTGTTTATTTACAGGGATCTAAGCATGTGTATTTTTATAAGTTCTCTGCTGTCATAATGAATTACCAGCCATAAGCTGTCTTTTGTTGGTTTTGGTGAAAATCAAATGAAACCCAGCAGGAGCTCCCAGAGTGCATTGTCCAAAAGTGTAAAAATGCTGTGTTGATGACAGATCATACTGTTTTTATTAAAGCTAAGAACACTGACTTTACTTTGCTTTTTGACCCTAGTGCTTTACTGTCAAGGTGATTTTATTTCTACAAATTTTCCTTCTGCAGGCCTCATCAACGATTCACCATAAAACATTAGACAAATTCCCATCATCTGTATATGATTAGAGCAGGTTCTGTTGTGCTGCTCGCCACAACTAAAGCGATGTTTTTCAGCTTTGCCTGAAAAGGAGTCAGTTTACCAGCCTTCATTCATAACACAAGGTCTCCTTGTTTTCCTACCAGTTTTCTTTGGTTCTTTTTAAGCTGATAAGGATATAATTGAAGGAATTTTAATGCATTATTTTCCAAAGACTGCAACCAATTTTTCAATTCTGCTATCTAAAAAATGTTGCCTAAAAAAAAAAAAAAAAAAAGTTCTCAGCCAAGTGCCCTGACTGATGAATAGGATGCACACATGACAGTCTGCTTGGAGAAAAGTGTAAGTTTCTTGAAATACTGTTGAGGAAAATAGTCCTGAAATTTCTCAAATTAAGGCCCTGGTAGAAGTGCAAGCTTTCATGTAGCCTCTTTCAGGTTCTTTTCATTGTAATTCCTAAGCCGCTAATCATCAACTCGCACACTAAAAACAACCCTGTGCTGAATTCAGAATATTTAATTATCCTGCTACAAAATTTTCACAACTCTGTTTAGCCAAACAGCTAATTTAATACAATGCATGTGTATTAAAACTAAATTTTTTTTTCTTTTTGAATAAGTCTTTTCAGAATGGAAAAGAATTTTCCACAAAGCCTTTTTTATTGAGCAGTTTTTCAGCAACAAGTTATTAAAAACACTTCCCTGGAGTATAGCTGTGAGGTAGAAGAGGAAGAGCAGAAAGACTTGTTTTTATTTTTTTTTTTTTTCAAATCAGTGCACACAGTCTAACCTTGTGTGCTACAGAAAGGAACCTAGTACAGATTTATGTGCAGTTCTCACCCATGTCTGTCTGCAGTTCAGAATTAAACCATCCTTTCCTTAGAAGAAAGGTTGGCACAGTGAAGCTTTCACAGCGACCTGGACCTCTCTAATCTAAGAAGCCTCTATTTCAGGAATTTCTTTTCTGATCTGCAAAGAAGCCCTAAAAGTCAGACCAGTTCTGGATCAGATATTTCTTTTTCCTCTTCTGATTTAAGGAAGTCACAGCCAAAGCAGGAAATAGGTGCATCTCCTCACATCCATACATGCACCTCAATTTGACATCTAATGGAGCTTTGAATTAGTATAGTTTTTCTGTTTCAAGAGTTTGCTGAATAAGGAAAAAATTTTTCACTCTAAGGGTGACAGAACACTGGATAAGGCTGCCCAGAGGGGATGTGGAGTCTCCTTCTAAGGAATTATTCACAGTTTCCCTGGAAGTGTTTCTGTGTGACCTACTCTAGGTGATCTTATTCTGGCAGGGATGTTGGACTAGGTGATGATTTGAGGTCCCTTCCAACCCCTCACATTCTGTGATGTTACTATGGTAGTGACATATTTGCTTACTGACTTATTTGCAAAATAAGTCTTTCTTAAAGAAAACTCTATACAATGCTGTACAAATCCAGATTTTTAGTAAGTTTTTCTTTCCCCTATTGCTAGTTGCGGTAGAAGATACGAGTGGTTCATTTTGGAAGACTTTAAGCTCTACCCTAAGGCATCTGTGATTTATGCATAGTTTTTTTCAGATGTGACTTTACTGATGATGGCTTTTCTCTGGCAGTCTCCTCTGACATATTTCTCCTCATTGCACAACCTCTTTTCATCATGGAGAAAGAGGCCAAATCTGAAACCTCGGCTTTAGGAAGAACCTCTTCTTAGAGTTATTTTATTTGCAAAATTGAGTAAATATGTGTGAGAGCAGGCTTGAAAAATACAATAAAATTTTACAGAGATGATTTAGCACCGAAATTCCCCAAAATGCCTCATGGCACACTTTGCAGAGCAGCCGTATGCAGTAAATTATTGTGTGGTATGATCTCATTTCCACAATCCTGACTTGAGTTCCATTGGCTTCCACCATCCTGGAATACTGTCACTGGTAAAGATAGTTAAATGGTCACTAATACAGTTGAAGATCTTTAGCAAATTTGCGTTTCGGCAAGTGAATTGAAAATGCCAACTTGCTGAGGTAAATGAGCAATCAATCTCTTTCACAAGAGCAGGCTGAGTCTTTGCCTGCATTAGGAAAAACCGCGCGTGTCAGAAATCAGTGCAAGTGTCAGATGCCAGAGAACTTGTGGACTGAGGCTGTTTCCCTCTGCATTAGTCAGACTGTGAGTTATGTCAACAGGAAAGCGAAGAGTTTTACACATCTTAAATTGCTGGCAAAATCACAGGTTGTTCATCAGGAAATACACTGAGACAAGCTTTGTACTCAGAAAATATGCAGAAGCACTTTTTACGCTGGAAAAATAATTTTTTTAGATCGTTTCAAGAAGTGCTAGATCTTCTTGCTGTCAAGGCAGGCTGGTGCCTTGGACCCCCTAGGCTCAAACAGAACCATTTACACTGCAAAGGGCAGTTAGAGGTATGGGGTTTGGAAAAAAATCTTTTCCCTGCTTATGACTGACAAACTGCTTTTTGGGTCAGTATAGGCAGGAAGAGTTTTGGTCACATACAGCCTCTGCAGCAAAACCTCATGAAGTTCACTTATGGTTTTGAGGATCTCCGTATGCAAAATATGGAGGAGTAGGAAACTGATTGTACCCCTGCATCCAACGCTGGTGAGGCCACACCTTGAACATTCTGTTTTATTTTGGATCACTCACTATGAGAATGACATTAAGGTGCAGGAGCATGTTAAAAGAAGAGCAGCCAAGCTAATGAAGGACCTTGAATGCAAGCCTTATAAGGAAGAGCTGAGGGAACTGGGCTTGTTTTAGTCTTCAGAAGAGGAGAAGACCTCAACATCCTCTACAACTACTTCAAAGCAGACTGGAATAAGGTGGAGACTGGTCTCCTCATGTGAAACAAATAACAGGACAAGAGGAAATGGCCTCATGTTGTGCCAGGGGAGGTTCAATTAGGATATTAAGAAAAAAATCTTTACGTAAAGGGCTATCAAGCATTGGAACAGGCTGCCCAGGGATGTGGTGGAGTCACCATCCCTGGAGCTATTAAAATAATGTGTGGATGTGGTGCTTAGGGACATAGTTTAGTGGTAGTGGCTTAGAAGTAGTGGTGGGATTGTGAACTCAAGGGTTTGGACTCAATGATCTCAAAGGTGTCTTCCAACCTCAACAGTTCAATAATTCTGCAAAAAGACATTGACCAAAACTGGAACTAGGAATAGAAGGCTAGAAGATTTTTCTAAGTGTTTCCATTTCTATACTCTTCATGCCATGGGGTCAACTGGGAAAGTCCTATAGACCTGAGGGCTGTAGGAAAGGATGAACATGGGAGACAGGGGCCAGGTTTTGAGTGATCAAGTCAAACAACTTGTGACTGTGACAGCACTTTTTCTTCTAGCAGTGGAGGCCTTTCACTTGGATGTGGTGTTTCTTTGTTTGAGGTCCTCCATATAGAAGAGCATCTGCCGTCCTGGCTTGTCCCCTGTGCTAGCTCCTTTCAGTGTAAATTTTCAATGGATTAGAGCAAGGGAGCAGAAAGAGTTTATTATGTGCTTTTAGCTCTGTGTAAGCAGCATCTCCTCTTTTCATAAAACCCCATCCATTGGAGTCCCATAGTAATGCAGTTCTTAACCTTTTAATTTGATCTTCTCCCTGGGAGGAAAGAATCTGCCTTGGAACAGATGTACTGCCTCAATTTTTTGCTTCTGGTTTTATTTAGTTTGCATTTTTTTATCAGCTAGGCAATCTGTGATATAATAATTCATTGCACAGATGAGGGTGCTGCCATGCTGCATTTCTTCTTTCTCAAGTCAGATGCTGAAAGCCATCCGCCAAAACCCAGTGGTGACAGAGTCACTGCTTTCTAAGATTATCTGCAGCATCTTGCCTCTTGAATCAGTGATATCTTATTTCAGGCATGAGGTACAAGCTCCCAGCTCCTGCCACATCAGTGTCTCAAGGGGATAATGGAGATTTTTTTCCCACCAGCAACACCCTCAAGGTGCTCAAGGTCCCCTAGCTGCTTAGATGCTCCAAGGGCATCTGTGCCCCAGCTTGTCCCCCGTGCTATCTGCTGATCCAATCTCTTGCATTTCTATAGCATTGCTATAGAAATGTGTGCTCTATACAGCCTTTAGGATAGTTTTCTTCTTTTTTATTTTTTGTTTTTCCTGAGACAGTTATTGTGGTGGAGTTATTCATGTTGTGAAAAAAAACAAAACACCTCATATCCTATGAAATTAAAATAAAAAATTGTATTTGTCATGCACAATATTATGATAGTGCAATTGTAAATACATAATATGGAAACACAGAACCTGACCTGCAAATCTGCACATGCTGAACAGTAAATATGAAACAGTGATATAAAGTAGTGGTGAACCTGTTAAATAGCAGAGGTGTGTGCTGAGTGGCCCCATGGGTCCAATGTACTGCCTTAGGCCACCAACCAACCACTCCAGCAGTGCATGAGGCTTCTGCTGTGTTATGCAGGAGGGTAGCTCTTATTTCTGCCTTGATGGTCTCTGATGGACTGATAAATGTATCTAAGTGATGCAGAGGGTTATAACCTAGCTGGGTATTATCTAGGATGTTCTTTATTGGCTTGCCACATCCATGAAGCTGAATTGTTGCTGGGATGCATGGACATGGAACAGCTTGCATAGAATCATAGAATGGTGGGGCCAAGTACCAGGTCCTCCACCTGGGTTGCAATAACCCTATGATAAGCTACAAACTTGGGGATGTGTGGTTGGAAAGCTGTAACTCAGAGAGGGACCTCGGAATATTAGCTGGCAGTCAACTGAACATGAGTCAGCACTGTGCCCCTGTGGGCAAGAAAGCCAATGGCATCCTGACTTGAATTAGAAACATGGTGGCCAGCAGGAAGGTTTTCAAACACCATGTGGACCTGTCACTTAGGCATATAGTTTAGTGTTGACCCTTTGGTGCTGATAGAGTAGGGTCTCCTAGAGCAGGTTTCACAGGAACACATCTAGGCAAGCTTTGAAAGTTTCCACACAAGGAGACTCCACAAACTCTCTGGGCAGCTTGTTCCAGTGCTCTTTCACCCTCAAAGTAAAAATCTTTCTCCTTAAGCTCAAATGAAACCTTCCGTGCTCTAGTTTTGACCTGTTGCTTCTTGTCCTATCACTGGGCATCACTGAAAAGAGCCCAGCCCCATCCTCATGACCTCCATCCTTTAGATATTGACAAGCATTGGTAAGATCTTCTCTCAGACTGCTTTTCTCCAGGCTAAAGAGATGCATCTTCTGCTCATAAGAGGGATGCTCCAGTCTCCTCGCCATCATTATGGCCCTTTGTTGGCCTTTCTCCAGCAGTTCCTTGTCCCTCTTTAAATGAGGAGCCCAGAACTGGCCAGACACAGTATTCCAGGTGTGGCCCCACCTTGGCAGAGAAGCAACTCACTCAAAATATGTATTTAGAAAATCTCATATCTTTTGATTCTTGTATCCCAGTTAGGGAGGCTAAGGTGGTCTTCTGCAAAAGCACCTCATCTCAACAATCTCCTAATCCCTTACAGCCCTGTGTTAGTAGAGATGTATTACAAGAGAACTAGGCTGGATGTGCATGTGTAGATCACAGTGACAGTTACACCTTTGAGTATATCATGGTATGGTGTTAGTGAGCCTCTCTGTGAAATAAGCAGCTTCTAAAATTAGCTAAAAAATAATCTCAGGGAGGTTGGAAGAAGGTCTGAGGTTAACACAGAACTAGTAATTTTGTTGGTGGTTGGTTTTGTTTATTGTGGGGTTTTTTTTTGTTGCTGGTGGGTTTTTTTATCATTAATATATCTTTAGTTCCCAGTTTTGTCTTTGTGGTTCTTTGATAATCTGTATTTTGTAAACAGAAGAAATAATTTGCAAAATTATTATCTTCATTTAAAAAAAATAATAATTCATAGAGTCCTGAAAGATATAAGGATAGAAAGCATTTTATTGTGTTCTTTGACATTAGTGCAGAAACTATGTGAGATATAAATGTACACACACATGCATATATGTATATATCTGTATATACACACATACACACACACACACACACATATGTGTGTTTATGTATGTAGAAATTACTTCTTTTATCTCATGAAAAACTATTCTGACCATAGTGGACCAGCTTGACACTTTGGGATCTCAGACTTTCTGGTAGGCTGACTGTGGCTGACTACCACATGCCCACCCAGCTACTCTCTCAGTCCCTTTTGCCAGCAGGACAAGGTAGAAAATAAGATAGAGAAGTTCATGGGTTGAGATAAGACAGGGAGATCACTTAGAAATTGCCATCATATGGAAAACAAATTACATCAGGAAAATTAAAGTATTACTAGTTAAATTAGAGATTGATACAGAGTTAGGCAGTGAGATACAAAAGCTCCTCTAGCTATGTCCAGCATGAGGCAGTTCTTAGCCTCTTCTCACAGAGGTCACAGGGACTACTGGGCAGCCTAGTTTTCTTTGGGACTGCCTGATCCACTGTGGACTCTGTCTTGGTAAGAGCAAGGGCCAGGGGGAGGTTAGCAGAAAAGGGAATTGTAGACAGGCTCCAGCTTCTATCACAAGTCAGCTTTTCTCTGGCCTGACTTTGGGAGCAGCAGACAACATACCTGGACACTAGCAGCAGGCTTCCTGGTGCACACACACCAGCCTCAGCTAGAGATGGCTGCAGAAATATCTAGTTGCCTGACTTGGGCAACTCTGCTTTTTTTTTTTTTTGATGTAGCATCATTGTAGATTTTTTTTTTTCAGCAGCAAAAGTAGAAGGTATGATCTCCTTCTGCCCCAAATGGCCCAGATCCTCTGATTGTACTTGTCTCTGTGATCTATACACAACCTCTACCATGTCCAGTAAGTAATCTGCCTCTGACACTTTACACACAATCATGGTGTCTCCCAGCCAGGTTCAGCGATGCGCTGAGGCAGATGTTTAATTTTAAGCACACGTTTAAGGCCTATTAGTATTAATGGGAGTAGAAGGAGGGCTTATATTTAGGTACATGCTTAAAAATGATTTATTGAGGAGAGATAAAATTAAGCCCATGCTTAAGAGCTTTGCTCATTCAGAGAGTGGAATATTTACATTTGCTCCAAACACATGTTCCAGTCATTAGGGTTTGTGATATATCCTTGTGATTCACCACTTTCTTGTTGTCTTGCAGTTGTCTAAGGAGAGACTAAGGTACACAAATGTGATACTTTATTGGTGGGTTCTATTTAAAGACAGTTCATTTAAAAAAAAAAAAAGGTTATTTATTTTCCAACAAACTGGATAAAAGCCAGTGGGGTTTAGTTTCATCCCTCTGTCTCTTTAAATCTAGAAACTGGGGCCAGGTCCACAGCTGGGCCATGGAGAGCAGCGTGTTGGGCTGCAGGTCTCTCTGCCTGGGAGGAATCCTCCGCTGCGAGTGCTGCCTCAGAGCTTGCAGGTACTGTAACAGGTTTTACGGCTTCATGGATCTATTTTTATTTTTCATTTCTTTGTTTTGCCTGCTGTTGCCACTGAAATTGTGTGTGCAGAAATGCAAGTGGTAAGTCAGGGCTGGGACTCTGTGTGGGAAAGCTGTGGCGTGCAGTTGTCTAGTGGGAAACTGTCGGCTTCGCTGTGTTGCCCTGCAGAGCACTTGTTGTAGAAGATAAATACTTTAGGAAATTAAGCATAGTGTTTGCATGCTTGCTTGTTGGGAGAACTGGAGCTTCCTAACATGTTTTGACTAGCTGGTGATAGGATTTTATTGCAGCCTTCAGAAGAGTGTGCTGCGGCTGGTTGCTTGTTTAGCTTCTCCACTGCTAGTTCATTATTTTATTGAAAATCTGAGTCCTTTCATGTGTTTTTTTTCAGTAAAAGCCCAAGTCACGGATGCAAGTAGCAAGAGTTAAGTCATTATGTTAAAAGACGTTTTCTAGAGCTTAGTGTTTGAGAAAAGAGGGTGAAAATGTGAGTTAAGGAATCTCTTCAGAGCTTTCAAAGGTTACTGTAAAGGAGACTGGGTTTTGCTTCTACCTTGTGATTTCTTTAAAGGTCTCTTTCACTATCTGAGGTTCTCACTTATGATTTATCCTGAATGCCTGGGGTTTGGCAATACCCTTGCTGCACAGGACCAGAGGCAGCTGATATACTGTTTGCTTCTGTTGATTCTGAGGAGTAGAAAATATATGTTTAGTTTAATGGTGCAAAGCAGCGATTTGCTTTCTGGAAAGCTTCCATAGCAAACTGCCCCCCTGAACATGCACATGTGCCCCTGAAGCCTGCTCGCACAGCCCTGATCTGTGAGCGTAATGCATGTGGGAGCACTGAGCTGCCAGAGAGGCAGACATTCGAGAGCATTACCATAAACCATATTTGCATATCAATCATTCATCCTTGAAAGCAGAGGCTAAGTAACCCTTTCTTTTTGAGCTGGCGTGCTCCACGGTGCAGCCTGCCTTTAGGGCTTTGATCTGTAGGACAGCGTGTTTACTTTTGCAACCACAAAACAGTAGTTGTCTCTTAATCAGGATGTGTGACTCTGCTACAGTAGAACAAAAGATGTGAAAAGCATTTGAAATGAAGACTTAATCTTTTCAGAAGGCAGCTGTCTTTTATTACCAATAAAAATATGCTCTTTGAAAGATGCAGGCTAGTTAATATATAGATGGTTCCACTTCACCTCAGGTGTGCTTTCTTTCACTTAGTCCAGCAGGTGCTGAAAATTTGGCCTTGCTGCTTAGAGACCTTAGGGAGATACCAAGCAGAGCTGATAAATGTATGCACAGCTGCCTCATTCTGTCTGAGAAGCACCTATGGCAAAGACAGCATTGCTTCCTGGAAAGCAATTCATGCAGCAGATTTCTTTTGCTCGTGGTCTCTGTTTATAAGAGCTTTACAAGGCTTTGTAGGCCTGTTGAAGTAACCTCCCTTTGTTCTGGAAACTTGGAGCTACTGAAGTTGAGGACACCATAGGCATGTAATGTTCATAGAATCATAGAATAGTAAGGTTGGAAAGGACCTCAAGGATCATCTAGTTCCAACCCCCTGCCATAGGCAGGGACACCTCCCACTAGTACAGGTTACTCAAGGCCTTGTCCAAAATGGCCTTG
>WBNM01039194.1:0-80466 GCA_013399055.1 Ramphastos sulfuratus | reverse complement strand
TGTGACCATCCAGCCAATTCCTTATCCAGCAGTGCTCCGCCCATCAAGTCCATGTTTTTCCAGCTTGGTGACCAGGATGTCATGTGGGACAGAGTCAAATGCCTTGCTCAGGTCCAGGTAGATGACATCAGTTGCCCTTCCCTTGTCCACTGTTGCTGTGACTTCATCATAAAAAGCGTTCACAGCATAAAGGGTTGTGATCACTGTTTGTGAGGAGGAAGTTCTTCACCATGAGAGTGCTGAGACCCTAGAATGGGTTGCTCAAGGAGGTGGTTGAGGCCCCATGCCTGGAAGTGTCTAAGCCCAGGCTGGATGAGGCTCTAGCCAGTTTGATCTAGGGTAGGGTGTCCCTGCCCACGGCAGGGGGATTGGAACTAGATAATCCTTGTGGTCCCTTCCAACCCTTACTGATTCTATGATTCTGTGATGTAAGGGGAAAGCAGGTAGTCCATACCCTGCTTGGCTCTTAGCTCTGTGTGACCTTAGGTGAATGTTCTGACCTCCACTTGCCTCACTTACCTATCTGTAAAAATGGGCAAAGAAGGACCTCTTTGAAAACCAGAGGATGTATCTGAGTTGAACTTCTCTGGTACAAAACCAAATCCTGAAGCTATTCTTAACCTGCATGTTTGGTGTGCAAATGCATTTTGGTATTTGTTCATTTAAAGCTGAGGGTAGGGTAGAAAAAGAACAGTGCAATTGAATGAAAATCAGCCAGCAGGACATCTCCATGAGTGCACAAGAGAAAAAATGGGAGAAGGCCTGAATTAATGTGGTGGGTCAAATCCTTCTTAGAGGTAGAGGATGAGCATTTCCTTTCAGTGAGTAAAACTGTGTGAGAATCAAAGAGAAGAATCGAGCACAAGCCTATGGTGAGCTAGTCTGAATTTTCAGTGATTGTGCCTGGATTATGCTTGCATCCCCTCTATTTTTGATTTTTCTTTCTCTTTTTTTAAACATAGCTTGTGAGCATGAATGGTCACATAAACAGAGATTCCTCTGAGTCTCTTGGAGACAGGCCTCAGGAAGGAATTTTTCAAGTTTCTTGCAAGGGGCCACATCACATCAGCTTTGAGTTTCCTTTAAGAATTTCCTTTAAGACTTGGATCTGAAATTGTTCACTTGTGTGTTTCTAAAATAAAGAATGGGATTAAAGAAAAGTTTAATTAAGTTTCATAAATGTCATCACCATCACAGCTTGAATGTGGTTAGCTAGGCATAGGCACAGATGTTACCATCTCAGTATGCTGTTGCCACTGGAAGCAATGAATTGTGTTGTGAGTCTAGGACCCAGTAACTGGAAAAAAAAGTTGCTTAGAAGATGGTCCTGCAAACAGCCCTCAATGCTGGGCACACCTTATGAAGAATGTTTGCTGCAGCTGTGAAATGCATGGAGAAACTTGATTTAAACTTCTCAACTTGTTTGAAATCAGCAGCTTCTGGGGTGTTGGAATGAGTGTGAGATGTCTTTCTTGATGTAAACAATTTGGTTTAATTCTGTCTTGGTATAATAAAGTAGATGCTCAGAATGGCCATTTCTGGTTTTGCATTGGTATAGAAATAAAGGTAGAAGATCATCAATTAGTAACTATGCTCAGCGATGAGCTTTGGAATTAGTCTCAATTCTACTAAACACTGAAGTTATACAACATTGTAAGCAAAAACATGGATTTCTGGACTAGGGTGGAAAGCCCATGTCCCAAAAGAAGAATCAAATAAACCACTCTGTGCAGATTAATATGCTTCTCTGGTATCCTTCCTAAGGCAGTACTGGGAGTAATGCATTAAAGACACTGAGATCTCTGGTATAAAGGTTTTTTTTTTCTTTCTTTTAAAAAAGGTAAATAAGCTACAGTAAACAAATAAACCACTAAACACCCACAGTGAACTCCCCCAACAAAATCTCAATGCTTTTATAAATGAACTTGTAGAGCAGGGTTTCTGCTGTACACAATGGCCTTGTCTTAACGTTCACATACTGCAGGCTACTGAAATGGCTTAACATCCTGCTTTAAGGGCAATTAATGCCCTGCAGCTGAACATGCTGGATCCATAGCTGTATGGGCCACAGAATCGTAGAATGGTAAGGTTGGAAGGAGACCTCAAGGATCATCTAGTTCCAATCCCCTGCCATAGGCAGGGACACCTCCCACTAGTACAGGTTACTCAAGGCCTCATCCAACCCGGCCTTGAACACCTCCAGGGAGGGAGCAGCCACAACCTCCCTGGGCAATCTGTGCCAGTGTCTCACCATCCTCACTGTAAAGAACTTCCTCCTAACATTCAGTGTAAATCTGCCCTCTGCCAGTTTAAACCCATTGCCCCTTGTCCTGTCATTGCAAGACCTTGTAAATAGTCCCTCCCCAGCCTTCCTGTAGGCCTCCTTTAGAAACTGGAAGGCTACTATAAGGTGTCCTGGAAGCCTTCTCTTCCCCAGGCTGAAGAGCCCCAACTCTTGTAGCCTGTCCTCATAGGAGAGCTGCTGCAGCCCTCTGATCATCTTTGTGGCCCTCCTCTGGACCCGCTCCAACACTTCTATGTCTTTCCTGTGCTGGGGGCTCCAAAACTGCACACAGTACTCCAGATGGGTTCTGACGAGACCCCATCATGTCCAACAATGGCTGCCTTCAAATGTAGTTTACCTCTTTATGTGTATTGCATATAAGCCCATTGCTGGCATATGTTGATCTCTTCTGTATGGTGTGTCCCCTGAGCTGGAGCCATGGGCTCTCTTCCCAACTTCCTTCCTGTCTGGCCAGCCCCAGCAGGGCAGACTTGCAAGGGTGCTGGGCTCAAGGCAGGGTTGTGAGCTGGGTTGCATTTAGTGCAGTGCAGCACAGACCCTCTTTTGAAGATCCACAGAGATGTTGCTGCTTTTGGAGAGAGACAGAAATCATTCAAAATTACTTTAGAGAGGAAATCTCCAGCACCTCCTCCCTGTCCCACCCCAGTCTGGCTCTCTTAAATTGAGCTGTTACATGTAATTTAAAATCATCTTCCAGTACCTTTAGGTATAGTACTGCAGATATGCTTTCTATAGTTACAAAACATAGTTACGTTGTTCAAAACTATTTAAACCTGTGCTTATATTCACGAATATAGCTGGACATCTCTGTCTACTTCTATCTTCTCCCTGAAAAACACATATTCTGCCAGAAAAATCCCTGTTATTTTTATTAATCCTTGATGATGAACGAAAGTACATCTTTAAAGCACCTTTTCTTTGTAAGACAGGAAATTGTATTTGCTTTTGTTCACCGCTAGCACCGATCCATTCTGATGGATCTGTGACACAGACAGAAAGCAGAAGCGTCTCGAGTACTGACTTCTACATTTATTTTCTCAAAGCAGAGGGCAAAGAAGCTAAACATTTAAAATGCATGAATTCCTCTGAAAGCTTTAAACCTATTAGGGCAGACGCAAGGCAACTTTGCACACAGATTGCCCCCAAAGTAAGTCTTGATTTTAGGACTAAGCCAAGCTGGCATGCAAGAGCAGTTGCTGTTGATCTTTTATACTAATTTTGGATTAATTGTGATCTACAGCACTGCGTAAACATGCTAACCTAGTACTTCAGCTTCACCACAGCTAAACATTAATCCTTCTTAATGCTCTAAGTCAACTTTTAGTCCTTAGCAGAATTTACCTTAATCTCTGGCTAGGAAGCTAACTGATTTACAAAACATAATCCAAGAGCTCCAGAATCTTAAGGAAAATGTGCAAAGAAGCAATTCATCTATGCAGAGCAATATGCTTCTCTGATGTCCTTCCTAAGGCAGTATTGGGAGTAATCTGTTGAAGATACTGAGATGTCTGGTGTAAAGGTTCCTTTTCCTTTTTAAAAGGTAAAATACATAGATAAATTCAGTTCATCACATTGCTTTTTTTTGCCTCTCTCATCTCTCTTTATCTGCTTTACCGATTGCTATATAAAATGGATAAAGGTAGCCTTGACAATTTGGTGAAATGCTGTAATGCAATTTTAGGATTGCAAATATGTTACTTAATATGGACAGACAAGTCTGCAGTACTCAAGTATTTGAATGCTGTTAGGGTCAGACAGCTTTGTTGTTCCCTCTCATTCTTGTTGAGCTACACACAATTTCTGATGGTTGTTATTCTCTAGAATTGAAGTAATGAGCCCACATTTGAGCGGCCTGGAAATGAGACTGTAGAAGACAGAGGAGATATACATCTTTACCTCAAATTTGTGTAGTGATTTAGTGATAATTTAAAAATCATCTCAACCCATAGACCCTTGGTGGTACTACAGAGAGTGGTGGCTTTCTTGTGTTGCTTTGGTTTTGCAGGGGTAATTTCACAGCTTGGGAAAACAGCTCAGGCTGTCATCACCCAGAATGCAGAGGATGTAGAGTAGCGTGCAATGAGTATGGGAGAGCTTGGCTTGCTCTTTATCAGACTAATGAATAGCCTTGCTATGGAGCATTTCAAAAGTTGGGTTGTCCTAGAACCTAAAGATCAGAGTTCTCTTCAGCCCTTGCTGTGAGCCTCTGCTTATGGTACATTAGTGTCTGGAGCTGCTTTATTGCCTTCCACTATACTCTCACATTCTAATGTCCTTCCTTTATTCTCTTGTTTACTTATTTTCCCTAGCTATCTTTGGGTCTGTCCCAGGTTAATTTCCTAAATTTCAGTCCTTGAATATTTTTATCTGCATCACAAATACGTGAGTCTTTGCTATAAAAAGAGAGTAGATTCTGTGCTAAGGTGGCAGGGGAGAAAAGATGTAATGATGGCTGAAACCACCCTCACCTAATGAATCATTCCCAAAGGAAGTGAGGCACGTTCATGCTTTGAGAATCTCTCCTCAAAACTGGAGGAGAAATCTTTGCTCTGCATGATCTTGTTTATTCTTGGCAGCTTTGACTTGCCACCAGATTTCAGCCCTCTAGCTAATCTGGTTTTCACTGAGAAGACTTGTCCAAAATTTGGGTTTTCTATAGCAAATTTCAGAGAAAATTTGAAGTATGGAGATGTGAATATGGGACTGCTGTGTTGAGAGTGGTGTGGACCAGAGATTTATGATTCTGTCTCCTCCTTGGCAGAGGCACAGGTTGAGGTTCAAGTAGCCTGAATACTGCTCTGCAATGTACTAGCTGAGTGAGAAGTGTCCCCCAGAGGACAAGCCACCAGGCAAGGCAACTTCTAGTCCAGCTCTCTGCCTGCACAGTGGCTGTGGGGAAGGTGTGAGAGCGTCACCAGCTGTCAAGAGGGTGCTGGGCCGGGAGTTTCCAGCAGCAGAGCTCCTATAAGTAGCTATTGCACACATGCCAGTGAGCAGTGGGAAGGGTGCTGGCTATAGGAGCTGCCCCTTGGGGCTCAAGTTACTGAACTAAGCTGGCAATGGGCAGAACCTATATTTAGGTCTGGAATCTGTACCAGTGTGGTAAAAAGCTCATGTCCATGCCATCCTCAGGTAACCCCACTGGCCATCACCCTGAGAGACTCCTGACTGCTCATCGGGGTCCAGCAGTGAGCAGCTTTACTCCCACCTAGTGAGAAGCAGATGAGGTTAATTTCACCTCTTTGTACACTTGGTGCATCCAAGAGAGGGTCCCCAAAAGACCCCCTTGTAGTTTCTGCATAAAGGCTTCTGAAATAGATGTTACAGAGAAGAAAACTGCCAACCTGTCCCCTATGGCTCTGAATGTGACACAGAGGGGCTCACAGGGACACTGTACCCCACTATCACCCTCAGCTCAGCCTTGGGCAAGACATCCACTGCCTGCTGCCTTCCCACAGGCACAAGGAGATGGAGAGAAACGGCAAGGAGTTGTCATTGTCTGCTCTTAAATCCAGAGAGGAAATTGGGGTCTCACTCAGGGATTTTGATTTAAACATATGCGAAACTTCAGACCACTTCATTTGGGTCAGTTTGAGGTAGATTTTAGTGCTCTGGCATGTTGTGGGCATACCACACTCAGCTCTGCTTATGGATTGAATTTCTAGGAAGAGCTGAGTGAAGGAATTTCTGTAATGGGCTGATTCAAGTATTTCAAACATACTGCACTACCTGAGAACTCTTCCTTCTGCCACCTTTTAGACTTTGCTTTACCTTGTTCTCTGGCTTTCTAACATATGACAGGAAAGAAAACCAACATAATTCTAGGGAAATTCTTTCAAAGCTGAGAGCAGGTACAGATGAACTTGAATTCTTTTGACTATAACTGTTTGTCTTAAAATGATGTAAAATCCACGTTGATAATTCACAATTCTCTTTTTAATAAAACAAATGAAACCGGGTGGTTAAACTCCATGCTTTGAAAAGTTGCTTTCCTAAAGGTTTAGGCTCTTAGGCAAAATGTCGTGACTCGGACATAAAATCTGCATTTCCAAAGTGAAGTCTGGAATTCTTTAATTTTTCACAGTGGGTTTCTGCCTTATAGTTGCCTGTTTACTCATAATGACTTAAAAATAGCAAAAATGTGATTTTTAAGTAACCTTTGATAGTTTTTTTTTCCCTTTGCAATCTGGGCCAAGCACTCTGCTGCTAAGCAGAGCAAGTTTTTATCTACAGGGTGGATATACACATTTGAGAGAACTGGTCTTAAAAGGCTTTGGTTTAGCTAATGAAGCTGAAGACAGCAGTTGTCAAAATTATCTGATTTACAGATTGTTTTTGAGCATTTTTTTCTTTCTGTATTAACAAATTTGGAACTTTTTGCACTCCTAATGAAATCATCTGGCATGGGCTGCATGGCACAGCTCCTTCCAAATTGCTGGAATAGAGACCTCATTCAGCCTTTGGACAGGAAATGAAATGCCTGAAATGGCAGATGCTCAGGTGTTTTGATAGGTGAATCCTCTCCTTGCTTGAGCAGAATCTAGAGTTAGGAGATATTGTGTGAAGATGGACAGGAAGAAAATTATTCCTTCTGGTCCTGGAAATAGGAGATCTCTGGGGAGAGGTGCAAGGTAGGCCTGGGAAACAGGTGCATTGAAGAAAAAGGAATCCGAGAGGAAACTTCATCCCTGTATGTTTACAGTTGCTGTCTGGAAAGTGATTTCATTTGGTGAGTGGATCCAAGGAGAGCCTGGGAATTCAGGGTAGCCACAGGGTTTCTTTGTTAATGACTGCCTGATTTATTCCTGGATATGTTGTTTGTGTTTATAACTGACTGTTGAAATTCATTAATTGTATCACTTATTGCGCTAATTTAGGTTCTCCAGGGCCCCAGGAACCTGCAGCATGTTAAATGCCCACATGGCTCCAATGACTGGGATGACTGAAGGGTTGTTTATTTTCCCCTCTCGGGTTTGTGTTGCAGTTGTCATGCTGTTTGCCAATGCTAACCAATTTCTGTGTGCTGCTGCTCACACAAATTCAGAGCTCTTTGAAGCAAGGAGGATAGAGATGTCACTTGCGGTCAAGCTTGGAGGCTTCTTATGACACCACCAATCTGAGGGAAAATAGCCTCACTGGTACAAAATGGGCTTTACAAGAGCAGCTTCATTCAGATTTCCTAGCAGGGGCACTGCTGATTTAATGAAGTTGGGTTTATTTTAAATTGGTTGGAGCTCCTCAGCCTGAGAAGTGCCAGACGAGGCCCCACAAACTTTCCTTCCTCCACATCAAATGACCCTTGAGAAGAGGTGCAGAAATGGATCTGACTCCTGCCACCTCATAATCTTGGTAGCTGTAAATCCTTTCGTCATGTACTAGAAGCTTTATCAGAAACAGTGTGGAGGCTCAGGATCTTTTAATAGATACTTGTTATTGAGACAACATAATTACTCTTAATGATTTTTTCTTTCTTTTTAAAAAAAAAAAACCAAAACAAAGCCTTTCCTTAGGACCACTGAGTACCTTGCCGTAATCCATGTCCTCTTTGTGATCTGTGGCAATTTAACCTGGCCTTCTTGGACTATTTTTTGCTATATGTGTACAGCAACTTGCAAATAGTACAATGAAACAGAAAACCCAACCAAACCCCAAAAGAGGTCTACTTCTACACCATTGTTAAAATTTCCATGTCATGTTTCTGCAGCCCACTTAAAGGGTTAAAAGAGTAACAGTGAATGTGACATAGTGTACCTCCACATTCAGGTTAGACTCGTGAATGGTTAATAATCACACTACATTTTCTTCCTGAATTTTTGCAGGTGACAAATGTTCTCTCTTAAACTAAAGACAGTTAATAATTGCAGCTTGAAATATGCCTGCAGCATGTAAATCTTGATCACGGTGGCACCTTGGAACTGGAAGTAGCTAGAGAATATATCCCCCAGCATTTAGATACAAGTAAAGCATTCGTAACCCATGTGGAGTAGTTGCTGAAGGAGAAAAAGAGAAGTATCTGTACCTTTTTGACAGTCAAAAGTATTTATGATGTATAACCCAGCTTGGCAGAACCACACTGGTATGTGTGGAAAAGTGTGACATGTGAGTTAAGGAGGCAGATGGAAGTGCCTGATCTGTTTTGCATCTGCAAGCCTTTATGTTTCTTCCCAATGTCCTTCCATGTTGATAGGTATTGCTAAATGTCACTTCTTAAAGGGATCTTGTCATACTTGTATTTCTGACAGCTGTAGGTGATTTAAAAGAGGGGTTTAAACTCGTGTTTTTACCATTTGAGAGGAATAATTTAACATGAGTTGCAAATGTGAGAATGTCACATCTGCAGATAGTGATCTCTCCCCTCTTTAAGAGATGTTTCTTTACAACTGGTGCAAAAAGGGCTAAATTATTTTATTGCTTAAGGAAATGAAAACATGTATGAGAAGAGGATGTGATGTCTAAACTTGTTTTGATAATGTCTGTTTCAGGGCTCTGTTGTGTTAATATTAGCTTAAAGTTTTTCTTATTTTGTGGTAACAGTAGTGGTAAGGAGGTGGGAAGGAAGGTGTATCAATAAATAATGTAAAACATTCAGTATTTTCTAACTTAAAAGGTAGTAGTGAGGTCAGCTGACCCCTGAATTGCATAATTTGAAGGAAATTTTGTTATTAAACTCTTCTAGCTGCAGGAATTTGTGAAACTACCTTATCATCCTGCTCCTGGTGTTCCCAGTTAGGCTTATTTGTAAGGATGGTGGTACTGTAAACTTCCCGAGGTGGGGGGGTGGGTGAGTGTGATGACAAATAAATAAAGGATTAAAAAGTGGTGAATGCATGTGATAAATAAGCTCTGGTGCATGATACTAGGTCCTACCATCACTTGGTTAGGTAGAGGTTGTGAGAAGAGTAGAGAAATGAGTTTTGTTTGAAAGGACATCTAGTTTCTACAGAACCCAAAGAGATATCCACTGGTATGTAGCTGAAATATTTTCACTTAAGCTTGCTTAAAATAGAATAAGTTGAGCAGATTCTAGCCTAGCATACAGTTTAAAACATTCAATTTTGCATACACATGCAGATGGAGAAAAATGTGTATACACAAGCGGTTTGCTGTGATTAGCTGACAAGCTGAGGCACGATAAAACATTTAATAATGGCTAGTAAACCTCTAAATGATGTGAGAGTATCACAGAGCTCTTTTCATGATATTATCAGCAGTCATTAAAGTTATTTATTGCTGTCATCATGCATTGCTGTTACCCGTGGCAACTTGGCAGAAAACATTGCTAGCACAGCTGATGATAGATTCAGTTTCAGATTTTGGATATGACAATCTGAACATCTTAATGGTATTTTTATGCTTACTGGCCAACTGTGCTTCTCGGGGCAGGCTGCATTTCAAACACAAAATGCAAAAATAAACCCAGCATTTATCCATCTTCCATACTGTGTGTTGAGCTATGTCCTCCCTGTAATAAACAACAATTAATGTGTACACCTCAGAGTGGTCTGCTGAGGTGAGAAAGCAGCACTGCCTCTGGTTTACAGATCCAGGAATGTGAGATAGAAGCATCTGAATGGCAGGTTAGTGCAGAGAGAGACAGCACCACCAAAGAGGAGTGCTTGGTCCTGCTGGGCCAAAGCTGGTTGTGGTGGTGCTGCTGTCCTATGTGTGCCCATTGCTTTGAGAGCAACCTCTTCATCCTTGCTTCTTCAACTCTCCCATTCACCCAGAATACAGTGGAAAGTACACTACACACACAGAGTGTAAAGTAAAATACAGCTGTTACAAACCTATCCCAGCATTGAACTCTGATTCTGTTGCCTTTTAGGTAATACATTATATTTGTTCAGAAAATTTGCTCTGTGAAGGGAGAGAATCATAGAATGGGTGGGTTGGAAGCAACCTCCAAAGGTTATCTAGTCCAACCCCTGCTCCAGTCAGCAGGGACATCCTCAACTAGATCAGATTGCCCAGCACCTTGTTGAGCCTCACTTTGAACATCTCCAGGGATGTGGCCCCAACCACCTCTCTGGGCAACCTTTTCCAATGTTCCATCACCCTCACAGTAAAGAACCTGTTCCTAACATCCAATCTAAATATTCTCTTCTCTAGTTTGAAGCCATTGCTCCTTGTCCTAAATGGACATGCACGGATATGCTTGTCCTATGAGTGCCCCATTCAGCTGAACACAGTGAATCCCACTTTGCGTGTGGGGTGCAGGCTGTAGCTCTTCTCCCACAGCAGGAGTTCTCCAATTGTTTTTGGAATGTAACATTTGATGCTAAGTGTCTAATTATACAGATTTGGGGGAAAGAAGAAAGATAAGAAGAAGGAAAAACACATGCATAATTTAATGTGGAGGTTTTGGGAGAAGGAAGTTCAGTCCTGCTTGTGTGCTGATGGATTCTTTAGTTTTTGTTTTATTATTTTTTAACTTTACTTCTCTCTAATGAGATTAGTGTACAGCTTTTATAGTCTGTTATTTTTAGGTACATTGCTGAGAGACAAGGTAGATGAATTTATTCTCTCTTATAAATCTTGTGTTTCTTTCACCATGAATAGAAGACAAGGTGGCTTTCTCACTGGCAGTACAGCATCAGTACCATACAGCACAGCAAAGCTGTGGCAAAGATGCCTTTGGAGCATTTGGTTCCTGTGAGAGACAGGAGCTATGAGATGCCTGAGGAGAGCTCAAGTTCAAGTGCAGTTTGATATTTTCTCCTGTCATTACATCCTGCATGGATTTCAGTTTTTAATTTCTTCCTCTGTCAGGCTGTGGGTGCAACTGGAGCTGCAGAAGCAGGCACAGGTAGGGGCAAGCCAGGGAGTGGGTACTCATCGCATGGTGGAAACAGGAAGGCTCTCCCCACGCAATTCATGAAGCAAAGGGCAGGTCATACCTGAAATGCAGGTTCACCACCCTACCAAATCGTTTGGCTTGATTCATACTAAACACAAGTGTAATATACACTTGAGCAACATGCTCATCTACTTAGAAAAAATACAAAATTTTCTGCCTCCTGAATTTTGACGTAGTTTTTGAGGTTTCCTTCAAATTGTTATGATCAGATGAGCCTAATTACAGAGTACTTTACATATACTCATCTGGTAAGTGTCATACAACAGACAGAGTCAAAGGGAAGGTATGCAGGATTTTCAGTCTCCCTCTTCTTCTTCTGCTCCTTTGTTACTACTGAGCTTTAGGCATGCCTGCCTGAGCTGTTCCTCCTGTTAGAACAGCTCCTCTGCCTCCTCCTTATCCCCCTCCCCGACTTGAAAAAATCCTCAAAAAAAAAAAAAAAAAAAAGAAAAAAGATTCTTTTCTGTTCAGAAAGGAAATGTCTCCTGGTTCACAAAAATAACTGCCTGAGCCACTGTCTTGGGTTGGAAGGATATGGTGTGCATCTCCCCACCAGCAACTTCTTGGCCCCTCTTGGTACTGGGAATGAAGGAAGGTGCTGGGACAGGAGGTGTCTGAGAAACCAAACTACACTGCAGTGAGCTCAGGTTGACCCCGAAATGCAGAGCCAAGGCTTCTATTTGGAGAATGAAGCAGTCTCTCCTGGTGCATGCTCACCTTCTCCCATTGACTTCATTCACCAATTTTTGGATGCGCTTCTGTTTTTTTTCCCCTTATTTTTCTCCTTGTGGCTAGGTGAACTTAGCAGTAGAGCTTTTCAGCACTTACTAATTAAGCAGATTCTGTTTCTTTGCACAAAATGCAGTGCAGTGTGCATGCGAGTCTCACTGCCTCAGACCAGTGGAGAAGTGGTCTTGGCAAGCAGTTCATCTGGGACCCAGCTAGCACAATTTCCAGTTGTACTGTATACATTAGCAGTGATAAGGGCATCCTCTAATCTACAGGGTCATCTCTTCCTACTGTAGTAAAATAGTTTCAGCATTCGTAAAGTAAGTTTGAGTTGTTTCATACAAAGAGGGTCTGGCAGGCATGCAGGGCTGTGTAAATATGTAAATATATTTAAAGACAGAAGGTTAAGCTTCTGGAGGCACACACCTCCAAATACCAGCGTGCTCAAATTTCTCTTCCAAGTGGTGTTATCTGAGGCATAGTAGAACAGCAATTTCTTTTTACAGACAGCTGAGGTATGTATTCTTTTTGTTAGCGCAAAATGTTAGCGTGCATTTGTGCTCTACGATACGTGACGTATTTAAAAAGTATCATCTGGAGTACACTGCCCAAGTCTATTCCCAAAAAACATCCCAGAAAACAACTGCTAAATCACAGCAGTTTGTTCAAGTGTCAGCACTCACAGAAAGTGTGATGTGTTTTCTTGGAAAAATTGAGACAAAATTGAATTTTTCTTTTCTCTTTTTGCTGGCTTTCATAAAAGAAGTGTTTTCAGGTAGCAAGTAGGCAGAACGATCTCTTGACACGTTTTATCAGACTCTTCACAAAAACGGTTTAATTTTTGTTTTGTTTTGCTTTTTAGATTATAATTAAAAAAACCCCAACATCTTGAGTGTATTTTGCCATCTAGTTAATAAGTAACAAGTGAGTCTAATAAGCCCTCTGTCATGCTTTTTATTTACAATGTATGTGGAAATTAAGAGAGAGGAGGGGGGGGAGACAAATCTGTAGTGAATTTCCATCATCCATCGTGGTTTTTGCTAAGAAAACAGTCTTTTAATGTAAACAACATCTGTATTTTTCATGTTGCTTTTCTAAATAATGGTTCTCTAAATAACTTACCCCCACTGTAGGGCAACAGTCAGATTCCTTAATCTCTCAGTCATCCAGGGCTCTGTGCAGAATGCAGACTTCCAGCATATTTAAACATGCATCTCTCAAACTTTTGATATGTTTTCCTCACAGTAGGATTTCAAAAGGTGGATGACTGCGAAATGCACTTTCATTCTCTGTATTAGTGCTTTAACATTAGTCTGACTTTAATAGGCTGGGATGATTTCAGCTTATAAATCTTCAACTGGAGGATAAAGTTCAAGTAGATAAAATCAAACAGATGTTGGTGGGAGGATTTCTTCATGACCCATAAAAGTGCTATCATCAAAGCCTAGAATCATTTGTTTTGAATTATTACATTGTTATCAAAAGGACTGTAGCAGTGTGTTTGTTGAGAAATTGGATCTGTTTATCTGAAAACAGAACAAAGATGCCATGCTAAGACATCCCTGGGAAAGTGTAGGTTAGCTGATGGCTGACACGGTAGGGTAGCTGTGAGACGTTTTGATTGACAGCTGTCCAAATAACTGCCAGGCCTGGAAGCTTCTGCATATGTTTATGTTATTGAAAAATGGCATCTGATTAAAAGTTGCAGTGCTGCTTGCTTAAAAAGAAATACATTTTCCCTTTGTGATGAGGAAATGAAGGTTTTAAAAAAGCCCTTGTCCTTTTGTTTTTTTTAATTTTTAAATAGTTGTAGAGCCAAGTTTACCTTTCAGCAGTAATTGTAAGTCATGACTGAAAAGGGCTGAAGTGACATTCCATGCTTTTACTTCAACTCAAGCAGCACCCTGTTAAACAGAAACAAGTTGCACCTGCACAAATGAAAAATTGTGTTCTTTTTATTACTCACTGAAAAGCTTTTGCTCCTTCACTCATAATTTAAGAAAAGGAAAAAGAAAATGGCATGCAAGTGACATATGTACCTGTGTTTAGGAGGAATCTAAGACCAGAACTCAGATTTAAGTGGACACCATGTCAAAGCATGAGAAAATAATTTCTGAAATCCTGCAACTACCACACACGTTCCCTTGTGTGTGTGTGTGTATGCACACAGAGCATGGCTTAAGCTTCACAGCTGATGCAGACATTAAGAGCCTTTCCTTCCCTTCAGAAAGCTGCTGACTAGAAACCAAAATGGGCCAGGAAAAGGATTTTGCCTTACATGTGAATGCACCATAGGACAGCTTGAGCCTTGCCTTGAAACCTCTCAATTGGAACGGGTACAGCATCAGCACAAAGCTGCAAAGACGTGCTTCTCCAGAGTGACCCTTTCCAGGGACACAGCCTTAGTGTGGGAACACTGAACATTGAGACTTCTGTCTTAAGTGGATGTTAGAGGCAAACCTAGAAGCAAACATTATGAACTGGAGCAACGAACAGTCACTGCTTGAAGCTGGAGTGAGCAGTTCCACCTAATCTCCCCAGGAGGTCTCAGAGCAGTGAGGGTGCTTTTTTTTTTTTTATTTTTCCTCGGCATCTGAGAAGCTGAAGGGCTTTCCCGAGGGCTTCTTCCAGTCAGATTATTTGCCAGGTTTTGCTATTGTTTGAGTAAGAGTCAGAGTAATGCCTGAGAGGCATGGATGTGGGTCACTGCCAAACAGTGCTGTTTCAGGTTTTCTTGAGTGCTTTCACTGGTTTGGGTACTTTCAACTTAGACATCTTGGCAGTGCTTTCAGGGTCTTCTCCATGTCGTGCGCAGAGGTTGCAATGCATCTGGCCAAGAGCAACATGAGGTGTTCCCAGGGCAGAAGTAGGCCATAAATAGACATAGGGAAAATGTATTAAAAAGTCATTTTTTTCCTAGAGCACTGCCTTCTCTGCTTCTGTGGAAGGTCATGGGAGTTCACAAACCCTTTTTTGAATCAAAGGCTTTTCTAAAGTCAATTCTCAACCAGGAGATGGCAAGCCTTTGGCAATTGCATAATATGATGCTGTTTGATTTTATTGCAGTAAAACAGCTTGGCTTATTTTCCTTTTAAAATGTGTTTCGTTCCTTACCCATTTGTGTTGTGATAGTGATTGTGGCTGTGGTAATTTGTCATCTGATAAAAAGAATGATAAATGAGTTTGCTGAGATGCTTGTGACCATGTCTGGTATAGCAAAATACTGGGCTGGAGGTTCGAAAAATTTCTTTTAAAAATATCTGTTCAGCTTTGGTCCAAAAGGTTTAATTCTAGACTTGCAGTAATGTGTTTAATTTTGGGACCAGTACCACAAGATGGGCATGGAGGTGCTGGAGCATGTCCAGAGAAGGGCAACAAAGCTGGTGAAGAGCCTGGAGAACAGGGTTGGTGAGGAGCAGCTGAGGGAACTGGGTTTGTTTAACCTGGAGAAAAGGAGGCTGAGGAGAGACCTTCTAGCTCTCTATATCTACCTGAAAGGAGGTTGGAACTAGATGGGGCTGGGTCTCCTCTCCCTAGGAAAAATTGGTACAAGATGAAATAGTCTCAAGTAGCACCAGGGGAGGTTGAGATTGGATACGAGATGAATCTTTGTGATTGAAAAGGTTCTCAAAGGCTGGAACAGGCTTCCCAGGGAGGTGGTTGAATCCTCATCTTTGGAGATGTTTAAAAGATACAGCAATGTGGTGCTGAGGGCTATGGCTGAGCTCCAGACTTAGAGTGAGATAATGGTTGGCCTTGATCTTAATGGTTCAACCAAAACAATTGTGTGATTCTATGAAGGTTGCAGGCAGGCCTTGGTCCCATCCTGCAGTGGTTTTGCAGGCCTCTGTGTCTATATGAATTTGCCAGACTTCAGAAACAGCCTAAAACAGTCCCGTGACACCAGTCATGGACAGCGTACTGCTCATTTCACTCTGAGTGTAGTGTGAAATAATTATCCCATTAGTGTAATATTTTTAAATGTCACTGTTTTCTTTGCAAAGACTAGAAAGCTTGATGTCACCGGGTGTGTAAAATACTCAGTCCTCATGGCCTATTTCATTATTACTGTCAGTGTAAAGTCTTTGTCTCTAGCAGCCACTGAGTCCAGAGAAAGCATCAAGTGTGCTTAGAGGTGGCCTCTTCACAAATGAGTAGGTGAGAAGATGGCTGGGAGCAGTTTATATTGAGTGGGGTGGGGAGGCAATGTAGGTAATTGGTGGAGAAGCTTGTTGGGATCCAGGATAGACACAGAATCCTGTAGAGTCCCTCTTGGGAATCAGTTTGTTGCAGCCAGGAAAGGAGTTTGAATGAGCATCTGGAATCTGGAGTGTGTTTTGGAGCACACAAGCAGATCGTCCTTGAGCATAGGAACCAGCAAGCTCACCAAGAGTTGGATGTAGGGCATTTTGGATGAGCAGTGAGGAAACTGAGGCAGGCCTTTGAGGAACTTTGTGTTTTGAGAACTTTGTAAGTGCTACCCTGACAGAGAAAGTGGTGCTAGACCTGCTCTCTGCGGTGCAGCTAGGAAATGAGGAGTGACACCAACACTGCCATGCCCTACCATGAATCAAGATGTCTTTCACAGAAATGAGTCAAGCAGTAAGCTTGATTGTTGAAGTTCATGTGGAAGATTATGCAAACAAAGGCAAACTTGGCTTTATTTTTAAAGTTCTGTGACATTCTGAAAATTCATTCCAGGGGAATTTGAAATCAGTTATTCCAAACTGTTTTGTGATATGTTGTTCTCTCTACTGTTTGCTGACGGTGCACAAGCTGTTGTGTTGAGTAAAGAACTTTCCAGAGAAAAGCTAATGTATGAGGCAGAGACGAACAGAAAATATTTATAATGCCTAACCTCCTTGTGGTTCAAGATGCTTTCCTACTTGGGTTGCCAAGTCTAGTAAATTATTACAGTTTAGACAGCCACATCTTTCAAGTATATGAAAGAAGCCATAGCTTTACAGTTTTTGCGGAAAGAAATCTTGAAAAAGTATTTTCAGCCAAGGCAAAAACATTGCATGTCATGCAAGCAGAGCAGGGCTGTTATGCCCTGAGAGTGCAGAGTTTAGTCACCAAGACCTTGCTCACTCAAAATGAAGACCTCTTCAGACCTCATAGCAATTTTGAATGATTCAAGTCATGTGAGACAAATCAAAGCATAAAATGGGTTAAAATCTCCTGAATTTTTGGTTAACTGGGAGTGAATTTTGCCTCTGCTTAGGAAATCAGTTCCTTTTGGAGAGACATTATTAGTGAAAGAATGGTTTATTTCTTCCTTTGCAGTGTGTTAATGGTATAAAGGAGCCGAAAGGCAGCCATGTCCGGTGGTTTCTTTCTCTGTTGTTAAATTTGTGTTCCAGTTGTCTTCTGGTTCCAAGGTAAGATAACAAAGATATGTCTCTAGAAAGTTCTCAAGAAACTGTATTCACAACACTTCAGCAGAGTTGGTTGTCTGGGTAAGACCCCCACTTGATATGATTGTTTTAAAACCTAAGATTACAAAAAAGAAAAAAAAAAAGAAAAAAAAAAGTTATTTGAGGACAAAGGTGAGGATGAGGGAAGGAATGCTTGGAAGGAATGTTGTGTAGGGATAGATGGCTGTAAAGCAATGAATTTCCTTTAATCTGCCACCTTTAGTTGTTACGGATCTCCCTCCTCAAGCTAAGAGGTGTTACGACCTGAAGGACAGTAAAAAGACCAGAGGAAACCAAGTGGCACTGTCTTCCTAAACACAGAAGTAATTGCATGTTTGATAGTCACCTTGTGTGACTAACGATGTAGTCCTATAGATTTGCTGAGCACTTTTGTAAGGCGGCTTTCTGCTACACGTGTACCTCCTACTGCATAATCTTCTTTCTGCGCTGTGGTATTTTGCACCTTTCACTAATTTCATTGCTATGAAGGATGAAGTGGCGGCTGGAGAGACCACAAGAATTACACGCAGTGTCTGCTTCGGCCATCCAGGTTTTCTTTACTTTAGGTTTGCTCAAAAGATCAGAAAGCAAAACCAAGGAAGAATATTTAAAAATGCAGAGCTCATAAACCACCTCCCACTCCTTTAAGGCACATACACTACACTGATTGCTGATGGACAGCTGTGAGCAGCTCCTGAATTAAATAATGAAAACAGAACAGAATAGAATATTAAAAATAGAAAGGATATACAATGATCATTAAAATCACAGAATGATTTGGATTGGAAGGGATCTTAATGACCTAGTTGCAATCCCCCTGCCCTGAGGCAGGGACACCTCCCACTAGCCCAGGTTGATCAAAGCCCTGTTCAGCCTGGCCTTGAACACCTCGAGGAAGGGGGCACACACAACTTCCCTGGGCAACCTCTTCCATTGTCTTACTGCTTTCAGTGTAAAGGATTTCTTCCTAATATTTAGTCTAAATCTGCCCTCTTCCAAAGTGAAGTCGTCCCCCCCCCCCCCCATTGTATGAATACAAACCATTGCAGAACAGCTTGAGAGACAGAAAAAAAGACACCTTCCTTCAGTGAATTTCATAATTAATTAATTGACTATTAAAAGCTGCCCAGCTTGCTTCTATATATGTATATGCTTCTGTATATGTACAGACTTCTGGGATTGCTACTCGGGTACCATGAACCGTCAGAGGTCTTCAATGCTCTCTGAATTGAGAAGGCAAAAAGTAGCTTAAAAGTAAAGACAAGCTTTGGGTGCTGGAGGTGCCCAGGGATCATGTGGCCAATTATGACAAGTGTGATCATGAAACCTAAGAAAATTTTCAGCTAATTTTGCAGCAAGAAAGAAAATCTGTAAATGACTTTCCAAGGAACAGAGTGCTCTCAAGTTTTTTTACTTCCTCTGTGGATCTGTCTCCCCTCTGTCTCCAGTCTCCTGTGCTGGTTTTGAGAGAAGGCTAATAGCTATGTGCCTTCAAGTTTTTCATAAGTCCCAGAGCTCTCAGTGGTGATTTGGGTTATAAGCTGGGAGATGTATGGGTATTGCGTGGAATTCTCTTTCTGAAGAGTGCTTCCTGGGTAGAGGATGTATTGAACGTCAGTTTTTACCCTGTTTGGGTGATTCTGACTTCCCTTGGATATAAGCTCAAGAGGAATCAGCTTTTCAGGATAAGTGCAGTCAGTGATTAAGGAGACTGGCCATGGAAAGATCCATCTGATTCAAGCATAACAAAGAAACTGCAGAAACAATTCAGAAGATTGCTCTGTTGTACTGTTTGGCAGACCTGCATGATAAGGAGGAATAAAAAGGGGGAAAAGTGAGTGAAATATGCAAGATTTCAAAGGAGAAGGGGAAAAAAAATGGATATATGTTAATTAAGTGCTGGTAAGGCATGCAGAGTTAATGAACCTACTCATGTAAGTGTAGAATGGAGCCAGAGTAGCCATTGTGGAAAATTTTTCAGATGACTTATGAAAAGTTTGCAGAGAAAATCATTATAATGAAATTTATAGAGGGAAGATGTAGTGGGATACAAGAAATCAAGTTGCTTTGAATGATTTTTATAGCCATAAAGCATTAAGGCAATGGGGAAAGCAGAAATACATTGTTTTTTGTAACTTGTGCTGTAATAGTAAAGCAATAGTTCACAGTAAATTGAGTAGTAGAGAATTCCCAAACAAGTCTTTGTTACGTCTATATAATAGAAGAAGGACACAGCAGAAAAGCAACTCGCTTGATGTGATACATTGGCAGCATCAAAATAATGCCTCAGAGATAAGCAAATGGCATTCAGAATGGCAAAGATAATTTTACATAACTGGAGATTTCAGGTGGTAGCACAGAGAAGAAATCTGCAGCAACTGATTTGTACAGTAACCTCATAAATTAAATAAAACCACATTCAAAGTACACAATGCACCCTGTCTTTGCTTTTGAAACTTCTGAAAGAAAACAGAAATGCTTTTGAAAGCCTGGGATGCCTCCAGATATCCTAGGCTTGGAAACAGAGAAAAATTATTCAGTCCGTAAAGCATCTGTCTTGGAGCATGAGTCAAAAATCACTGTGCCTGTGGATGATAAAAAGCAACCATGGCATTGCTGAAGTGACAGTGCTAGAAATTTTTATACGTGCCTTCATAGCCCTGGAGAAGACATTTTAGCTTCAGCTAGGTTTGAGCAATTAAAATGAAGTGCTAGAGAGAGCTGCAACCAAATACCTGTGCTAGAATAAATATTATCCATCTTAGTTAAAAGAAAAAAGAATTCTCTGTACTAAGTGCCAAATATTGCCAGGTAAAGAAAGCAGTTACAAAATCACATTCTGGACATTGGCAGGGAGATGGATATCCTATGTGGGATGAAATCTGTGACAAGAAGTTCCAGCTGCCACCCACAAAGGCTTCCAAATAGGAGGCATAAGTAACAGCACCAAGGGTGATGACATTCCCATGTATAGGTGCTGAGACAGTAGGATGGAAGCTGTGGCACATCACTCTCACAGCCTCAGTTATCTGTTGGTAAAAGCCAGGGGGGTAAATCTAGAACTGAAATAAAATGATGGCTTTGTGAGTGACTAAAACGTCACCTGTAGAACAGTTATGACCTCCTAAGAACTAAAACCTGACCTTCAAAAGGTAAAAGCAACACAGGAAAGCCTTCTGCTAAAGATATTAAATCAGTTCAGAGATTATTAGGTTTATAAACTCAGGCTGAATTTTTTTCTGATCGATCTCAGATGTGTGTGAATTCCTGTGGCAACAGCTAGGCAGAAGCAGCATGCTAGAAGCAAGTCCCTTCATATAGCATTCTTCACCTCACGTGCCAAAGGTCTGATGACCTTTCAGTTTCAAATTTATTTTTCAGTTGGCTCTTTTCATAAATAACAGTGTAAGAAAAGTTTCTAGGGTGTTTTTTTTCCAAACAAAGTCTGTGTTAATCCCAATCAGATTATGAGCAATGACACTGGCAATTGCTCTGAAAGCTTCATGGCCTCTGCACTGTGTGGAGGAGCTTTGCATTCAGTGCAGCAGTGGTGTGTGTCACCTGCCAAAGGCACAGCAGTGACAGCCTATGTGAAGAAGCCTGCATCCTGCCTGGCTCAGGAGAGGCCCAGAGGACAGCCACACTGCTTCTCCTGTGCTTTCCTTGCTGGATGCAGTCACTCCTGCTAGAGGCTCCCTGCTGCTAAAGAGGTGACATGTGTGATGACAAGGTAATGAAGTGATGGCAAGGTGAGGAGGGACTGACCCTTCAGAGCAGAATCCTTGTGCTTGCATTTGGAGCGAGGAAGAATTTCTGCAATTAATGGAGAACTTTCATCTGATGGCACAGCAGATGTTGGATTCTTTCCCATCCCCCCTTCTCCACACTGTTAGAGGGAACAGAGCCGGGTGAGGAGATGAACAAGAAATAGATCTGTACTGTCCCTCTGACATGACTATTTGTATGCATGTAAGGTACAGGACCAGGGGTAAGGACAAGCAAAACTGCTCATAGGAACAACAGCATGGCAGCCTTTTCCTTCAGGGCTGCCTGTCTTCAGGACAGGAAAGTGACAGAGAGGATGGACTAAATACTCAAGATTAGATGAAACCACTTAATTTTAGTTTGGAATGAAACCTCGCCCCAACAGTTAAAAAAATAATTTGAGTGGTGGCTGGTGGAGTGGAGAATTAGTTACATAGGTTGATTTGATCTTTTCCTTTGCTAGTTCCCCAGTAGTGCCCTGTGGCTTTAGTAGGTGTTGTGTGTTGAAGTACTTCCCTGTCCCTCCCTTCCCTGCCACCATTTTAGAAAGTTTTGCTGTTGAGAGAGAGCTTTCCTTAAGGGAGGTGTCTTGGGTGTCTTGATTTTTAATTTCCTTTTTTTTTTTTTTTTTTTTTTTTTTTCTTTTGGGACAAAGGGCTCCTGTTGCTGAGTGCCATGGTGGTGTGGAGGTGATGTGGTCTGAGGGGACCAGGGGATATGTCTTTGGGGGCAGCTGTGTGGCACTCTGTCACCTCGGCTGTGGGCACAACAGCCCCGTGGCAGGTAGGCTAAAACAAAATGGCGCCCGCAGTGGGCAGCCTGCACTTTAAGGAGTGGTAAAATGGAGGGAGCTAGGGTCTGAACACTCCTCCTTGTTGGAGTTTGACATCTGGGGCTGAAGTGGGGGTGATATTATCACAGCCATCAGCCGGGACAGGCCACACAGGGCCTCTCTTGGAGCAGCTTTCTCTCTACCACAGCCGCAGCTGCCAACATTGAGTCCCCTCACCAGACTTCAGATGCAAGTCAGGAGATCTCTTCTGTGGAGAATGTAATTGTCAGTGCAGAGTGGCCCTGGCAGAGGACATGGTGGGGCTGGCCACAGGAATGACAGGCTTGAGACATTTTCCCTAAAGCAGTCTAATTAATCAAATGTGTGTGCATATATGTATTTGTTTTCATAACATGCTTGGTGTCATACTCAAAAGCTGGATTTTGGATAGCATTTCTATGAAGTTGTGGTGGGTTGGGAAATTCCCCTGCCCTCCCACCCCCCCCAGATAAATTTACCAGACTAGCTCAAATGGCTTGGAAGTAAGATAAAGCTATATTTTACAGCAAGCTAAATTTACAAGCATATGTACAATATATATTTGTGTGTATTTACAATTATATACAATCTAGAAATAAGACATAAATCCAGTCTCCACCCCTGGACAAAGAAAAAGCCCAGAAGGGGTCAACACCACCTTCTCTCTCTCTCCCTAGATAGGAAACCAGCAAGATCTGAGGTGTTCTTTGGTCAGTCAAGGTTAGCATGCAGTCATGCACAGAGGAGCAGTGGAGGAAGTGGAAGGCAGAAGCAAAGTGAACCAAGAGTGGGAACTAGTTTATACATTGCTGGTTTATCCCGCTTGGCAAACCAGCGAATGATATAGACTCTATTTACATTCTGCACTGAATTTTCAGAAAAGTCCTGATTTCTCTTGCTGGAATTTTCCAGTAAGCCTTAAACTACTACAGAAGCGAAGGCTTGCCGGCTCCTAAGTCTTCCCACTCCCCTCGCTACAGCCCCAGCCCTTTTCCTCTTATTTTGTGTTGGGTTTTTATTTTTGCTCCATGTGTAACAAAATCTGTTAGAACAGCTTCATTAAGCTGTTGTGTGTCACGGTAGCAACTCCACAAATTTAGATTGGCTGATTTTGTCCAAAAAGGCGTGAAACTGGAGGACCAGGAGAACCAGCTCCACAGCTGTATTTTCATATGCTAAATGGGGGTTGATATAAACAAACTGCTCTTCCTTCAGGGGTTTGGCAGCTCTCACCCAACCTGTCAGAGAGATGGTTATGAGTATTCCTCTGCTCTCAAATGAGGCTGCTGAAAACTTACAGCCTCTCTGGGAATTTCAGCTTCTTTTCACAGAGCAGTAACAAAATCAGGCTTTAAGTTATGTTTAATTTTAGATAATTTAGGGTGTTAAGAAGTCTCGCTCTGGCTGACATAAAAAGAGGGGGGGGGAAACTCCAAACAAACGAAAGCCACCTCACTGACTCCTTTTTCCTGTCAAACCTAAGTACAGTAACCACAATTTTTATATATTTGCTAAAAATTGTATCCTTCATTTCCCCCTGTTATTCTCTTTGCCTAGTTTACTAAGCAAATATATTATTCTTAAATCTAGTGTAAATTATTCATTAAAGAAGTTTGGGGGGGGAGGTTTGTTTGTTTGTTTGGGTTTTTTTGCTATAAAATACTTTATTGGCTAACAACCTATCTTTTTGCAATGCCTTTCAGTTGACTTGCAGTTGTAACAAAAGTGATAAAGTCCTTAGGGCAAGAAGAATAAGGCAATATAAAGTTATAATTAACTACTAATGCAACGACAGCATATCAGAAGTGATTTCGTACACTAAAATGATCAAAGCTGATTTAAAAAAAAATTATATTCCCCGCTCATTTTTTTTAAAAAAACCCAACACTTTAAAAATGTTTTTAACTGAGGTTTTTTCAGAGGGTGTTTACAGAAAGCAAATATTACAAACTCCACAGATATTCATGAGGATATTCATGCATAGCAATGGTTGTCACGTGGTTCTTTTGTGAAATGTTTACTTTTCCCATGATAAGTTGGTATCTCTGGATATTAATAGATTTGAGGAGTTCTATGGCTAAAAGTAGCTTTCACAAACCACAGGCTTGGTCATTCACATAAGCAGAAATAGTGCTGCTTGCAGCAAGATGACAACAAAGGTTTTTGAACAGGTGACACAGTAAAATGACAGCGAAAGGGGAGAATAAATAAGTGATAATTACAGCTGGTTCCAAAAAAATTCTTGTGTGTTGTCACATTGAGGAAAATAACATCAAAGTGGCATTCTTTACTCAATAAATTGCACACTGGGTATGTTTCTCCTGCCTGTTCAACAAAACATACTTTTAATGAGTGCTTTGGCAGGAAATTTGCCTTGTGCTACTGTCAGACATATTAGCTTTCACAGAACGTGATGAAAGTTCTGATGCCAAAGTATAAGTAGAAGTGGTAGCCTGTGCTGTGAATAACAGAACTTTCCAGGAAAGCTGAATCCATCCTGAAATTGATACTATTTGGCAACTAGCTGAGTAATACAACTTTGAGTCTCCATCCTCATGGCAGATAATTTTTATTATGTTCTGACTGAGACTTGAATGTCAGGGTGCCTGTTCTGGGAAGTGCTCAAGATAAAAGAGGAGTCAGATAGTGTAATGGTACCTTTGAACAAGGAGCTATGCTTTACTTTTAGGCTTCGCTGCTACTTTTTCTCATGGACATAATTCACCATCATGGCTTTCATTTGTGTTTCCTTTATCAAGCAACTATATGGAACTGAAAAGTGGCAACCAATCTGCGCATGAGCTACAAAAAAGGCTAAAAGTTCCATTTATTATGCTAGTGATTAATCTTCAGAGATGTGTTTTTGACTAAGGAGGTGACGGCATCAGAGAGTGGTAGAGTAGGAGGACCACAAAACGCAGCTGTCATTATTGCTTAGGCTCAGAGATCTTCCTGCTGTAAAATTTGCACGTGCACAGTCCCACCTCCAGCGCAGCAGTGTCCAGCTGGTGATTGGAGCTATGTCCGCAAAAAGGATGCGTGTTCCGAGTGGTTGCTATTGATTGATGTGTTCTGCATTTTAAGATTAAAAGCCTTAATTGCTCATTATTTTGTGCTCAGCTCTTATTGTGAAGGCTCTCTAAGCCTTTGCATTCCTTTCTGAGTGAAGTACGTGATACATATTTGAGCAGAAGTTTAAGGATTTTTGAAGGAAAATATCTTCACATTTCAAACTTCCCAGTAAATATTTTAACAAAGTGTGCTCGATAGGTGCAGATGAGGACTTTGAACAAAATATTTTTACCTTTATGATTTCATTGCTTTAATCTGAATTTAAAAAAGGACACTCAGAGCTGTGGTACTTGCTGTAGCTATCACATTTCACTGGCGGTGCCTGTGCTCATAGCAGCTCACATGCTTTTCCTTAAGTAGGCAAAGTGGTGTTCTAGCTAATGAAAAAAATGTTTGAAGAAATGTTAATATTCTGTATTTTTCAGGGAGGATTTTTAAATGACTGTTTACACAGTCATTGACCTAGTGAAACATTTTCTTTCACTTCTGAATCTCATTTAAATTCTAAGTGATTCTGTACTTCACTTTAGATAAAATCCCCTACCCTTACACTACAATAGCGTGCTAATTCTCACCAGTTTCTTGAAGTCTGAATTTCTTATCCCTAGGTATGCAGGACATATTTACTTGGAGCTGTTCTTGATTTCCAAAAGTTGTGCCTGATTTCCAGGAGTTACAGTTTCTCCCTGAGGCATGGCAGGTCCTGTGGTTATCACATACCTGCTGGAGCAGGAGGAGATGGGGGAACGCAGCTCCCTTCCCTTCCTTTTCCTCTCCTGTAACTCAGCTCCTGTTCCATCCAAGATTGTCTTCCCTTACTTTTCCTTTCCTCCTCTGTAACAGAGAGAAAGTGCTTGTTCTCATTGCACTGATTTTAGCACAGTTTAGGCAATAACTTTGACATTGTTTAATGTGAAGCAGTCTTTCCATAAGATGTCTGGTGTAAATCAGGTAATCCAGTATGATAAAACATGTAGGGCACTGTCAGTTGCTCAGAGCTTGCAAAGAGACCTCAGCAGTCTTTGACAGGTTTTGAGGTTAGCCAATGAATTGTGTGAATTGTGCATCTTTTCATCGCTGTATCCTGATCCAGTACTTTTAAAAGCCAAACAGAGCTTGACTTGTGAGTAAGTTTTATTGATGCTTCATAATCTTTAGGGATGTAAGGTCTGGAACAGAGCCTTTTATACATGTTGGAAACCTTGCAGCCATCCTGTTTTGGATTTGTAAAGCTTAGAAGGGCTGACCTGTAGGACTTTAGATGTTAGGTATGATACACCTAGGCATGAGCTGTAAGGAGAGAAGCAATGTGGAAATAGGTCTTGAATTGCCATTGGGAGTCTTTTGTTAAAATTTATTTTTAATAAGAACAGCAGACTCCTCATCTATTGTGACAGGTTCTGCCCCAAGAAGCACTCAAGAGATGGCATGACCTGTGTGTGTCCTGCAGGGCTGGGCACCGTGCCCTGGCTGGGCAAAAATAGATGTCAGAATGCACACAGTAAGCAATTCACTTCCTACTGCCAAAATGCATTTTTGCATCCCTAGCCTAGCACAGAAAACATGGCACAGGGCAATGCATTGTAACTATTTCTTAGAGAGACTTTTTGTCTTGTTTCCTTTGTAAAGTTTTTCAGCATTTTATTAATGAGAGAGGGAGGCCCTCAATAGCTTTCACAAGTAGATTGCTTTAATGTAGTCCTGTTTCACTCTGTGAAACATAAGCAAGTGCACTACATAGTAGTAGTTGTTACTGTGTATACTGTAAAGATGAATGGAAATCTGGCAGTTTCCCCGAAGGACTCTGGAGTCACATCCATGAAATCTTTTCTAAAAACAAAACAAAAAACCCTCAAATTAATTAGTTTTGGATCTAGTTATACTTTATCTCTGAAGAAGTGATCTGAACTCCAGTCCCAGAAATTCTCAGTAGCAACTAATGCATTTGGGAAGGCGATAATTATTTTGTATACTTAATATATGATGGGAAAACAGATGGAGAAGTTTGGTTTTCCTCCCCTTTGTAATAAAAGAGATCATTATAACAAGGGAAGAAAAGTACTAATTTTATTAACTTGAATGTATTCAATCTCTTTATTTAGTAGCTGGAGCTGGAAAATTTAACAGAGACATTTTGGAAATATTTTCAAAATGTGCTGTACTTTTTTTTCTCCTGAGTTATAGCGACTAGTACAAAAAACATCTTGAGCAGGGGCTTTATGATGGCAATGGGCCAAAAAGTCATGACTTTCATGTAACAAAATCTCTTCCAGCAGAAGGCTCAATTCAAAGTAGAATCCAGCCTTAGGATATGATTGCTCAATAGTGAGAGCTGTCCATGGCAATGGAAACCTTCAAATGAGGCAATGTGATCTAGTGGGATGCTTTAGTCCTTCTTGGCTATCCCAAGAGCATCTGACTCCAGTATTTGAGTTGGCTCTTTGCATCTGTTTTTTCCCTCGCTGTTACACTTCCTCTCTGTTACAGAGGAGGAAAGGAAAAGTAAGGGAAGACAATCTTGGATGGAACAGGAGCTGAGTTACAGGAGAGGAAAAGAAAGGAAAGCGAGCACTGTTTAGAATAGTCCTCCAGCAGTCGTGACATTCAGGTTGCCAAACCAGATCTAAGGGTGTCTCTACATACTTGTTTATGTGGTGATAGCCATGTCAGCCTCCAAAGAGCTGGGCATTGCCTTGAGAAAGACTTTGTGTTTGGAGACTGTTGGAGAGGAACCTCTATCACTCCAAACCCTGTAAACATCACAAATGGCGTTTGACCTCCTTCCTTGGCACAAACAGGCTTAGCAGTTTTGAAAGAAGCTTTATGTCTAAGATCTGCATCCACAGCCTACTACTCATTCCTTTGTATCTTCTTTGAGGGTATCATCAGCCAAAGGCTCAGCTATCTATCACAGGAGGAGCGTGTTGAAGTGCTTATTTGCTCTTGAAAGGTGTTGACTGCCTGTCAGCTTATTCCCATCTTCCCTGTGGTCGCATACTTCATATATAGATATAGGGGGGTTTTTTGTTTGTTTTTTTAAATGGGGAAGGAGGCAGACTTGTTTTTTTGTTTGTTGTTCTATCTCAGGCTTGCTATTCACTTAAGCCACATGAAGTCACCAACCTGGTGGAAAAAGAACCTGGCCAAAACTAATCATACAAAATTCTCCTTTGTTGCAGGCTTGAACTAAGTTCTGGAGTCAGCGCCATGCTTGTTGCATCAAAAGGTATGAACCTTGGGGGTTGGGAGCAAGTACTGGAGAAGCAAAGGTTGGGGAAAACAAGGAGCAACAAGCCATTGTATCTGCTCAGCTGAATACAGAGCTACAACACTGCACCTCTTTCCCAGTCCTTCCATTCCATGGACTATCCAGTCCAGCTAATAATGTGTGCCTTCATCCGTGCATGCAGCGTAACAGTTTTACCATTTGCTTTCATCATGTAAAGGAGAAATAAAGCTGAAACTGAGATGCCTTCATACTTGAAGTCTGGTATTTCTCTGTATTATGATAATAAAAGATGTTTCTCCTGCCTTTGTACGTTCCCTCATGTTAAACAGCCATGCCACCCAATTTCATGGAGAAGTAAAATCTCTCTGGCATGAAATAGGTTTGAATTAAATTATGGAACTGTTTGCATGAAATTTCATGGAAATCTGCTTTCAACTTTAATTTTTATAAAATGCAGTGGGATTTACACAAGTAAGTGTTCATCGGAACATTCTCTTCTGTAATTTATTAGCATTATTATTTTCCAGGTTATAACTTGTAAAAAATACATTTATCCAGGTGATAAGTCATTAGCTGCCTTATTTAATAAAAGAAGGAAGGGTACAGCTAATCTCTAAATAGTGACTTTTTTGCCTATAACTCTCCTATGACTTCATCAAAAGTAGAATTGACCAATCCTATCTCATATCACATAGAGCCATGTGCTGAAGTCACAGTGTGAAGTCTATGAAAAGCTGACCACCCAGCGTTTTGAACCTGTACAACAGGGACACCAGCAGCTTTGGATTTGGTGATTTTACTTTTAAATGTGAGTATATATGATTTTAATAGATCATGTGGATAATTGGGTGCAGGTTTGTGGGGCTTATTAAACACTACAGTTTTACCTAGTTTGCTCATGTGTGGAATATACCACCAAGTAGTGAATGTTGCTCTGTAATGTATCACTGCCTTTGCAGTATAGATTCTACAGTATCTACAAACTCAAATTACTTATCTGTGGGTTGTCTTCGGTATGTGTCATTGTGCCATGACTCAGCAGCAAATTTGCTGCATTTGCAAATCAAAAGGCTTTGGAGGCATTGGGAGTTCTGTCAAACTGAATGCCAAATACTCACTTTAAACAAGTATCTATTTTATCTGGATACTTCAGACTTATGATAGGTGACTTTTGAAAGCTAAAACCTTTATGAATTCTGTCCTTAGGTGGTAAGTGTAGCTCACAGATTGGTCAGACAAAACAGTAAAGTAAAAGAGAAAACTTTTCTGAAAATCTAAACATGTCTGTAGAGATGAAAATGTTGAGGAATAAATAAATGGTGGGCTTTTTCCAGTTTCACTGGTTCCACTAGTCTCTGAGGAGTTACACCAAAATCACAACTAGAGCAGACAAGATAGATAAGCTTTCCCTAAAGCATTGTTGAATATTGTCTGGTTCACTAACATGTAGGAAGAAATGTTTTGGAGTACCACCTACAGGTAAGCATAGCCAAAAACATAGAAAAGGGAATAGTTTTACAAGCCCAGGAGAGGTTACATAATAACCAAAACAAAACAACAAACAAAACCCAATCAAGAACAAGAAAGAACCTTGGCAGGTAAGGAATTGTGTAAAATATGTGACAGTCAAGTTGAAGATCAAAGAGAGGAAGAAGACACAGGATTTGTGGAACCAAGACAGCGGCAAGCTTTGTGGCAGTTAGGTTTCCAGAATCTGGCTCTATTGCATGTAACTTCAAAGTTATGAAGGCCATTGAGGTCCAGGAATGGAAGCTTCTTTTCCTTTTGATGATATTTGCATTAAAATAATAAAATGTGTATCTTCAAAACCTTCAGCAAGAATTGTGAATAGCAATTTGTAGCAGTTCCAAAACGTTTATTCAGTATAAATGAAGCGGTGAAAAATAATATGGTTCTGAAAGTGGTATTCTTGATTTCCAATTCTATTCCTTATAACATGGTTGTTGAAAATCTTGTTCTAGAACAACATCAAAAGTAGCCATTTAGTAATTAAAATATCGAGTGTGTTTGGGCCTCCACTACTCAAAATTATAAGGTGCTATCTCTAAAATATCTATGAAAGGAATGTGAAATACCATGATTTGTTTGGAAGAGGGAGTCAATCTAGTGGAAGAAATGCCACAACACACAACCAGGGAGCTTAGAAATACAGGATTATTTTAACAGAATGTTCAGCTGCAATTACTTTTTAAAATAGAGTTGTGTTTTTTTTTTTTTTTTTTTTTTTTTTTTTTAATTTTTTTTTTTTTTTTTTTTTTAGTTTTTCTGTTGGAATTTCAAAAATCCAAAGTTGCTGTGAAAGCTAGTTTCAATCTAAGCTTCTGCATTGTGCAGAATAATGTAATTCACGTCCATAAAATTCTTGTTTTCAAAGTCAACAGTTAATTTTTGTGTACTGCTGCAGAGATACAGGAGAAAGTATACATCAAAGTTTATGTGTAAACAGTCTTGTTAAGCACATAATACCTATTTATTAAAAGATATGCTTTGAGATATGCTCCTTATTTAAATCATATGGTATTTACTTTGTTCATTTCTGAAGACATTTTCGTGTCTATCTCCTAGAAACTGCAAAATAAGAAACTTAGTAAGTTTGAATGTGAATGCAAGCTGTTATTTCTGTTTTTTCTGTGATTGCATTTTCACTTTGAGAATAGTCTTCCTGTTGTCTGCAATTACTAGGTCCTTGGCTTGTCTGTGGTATTCTATTTTATTGTTTAGCTTGTTTTAAAATCAGAATTGAATCTTTCTTCCCATTTTCTATTTCTTGGGCTATTCCTTTTTCCAGCTGGTGGTACTTTTTGGGTGTTTATGATAAGTACACAGGTAAGTAAGACCAATTTTTGGTGATGGGTGAGGTTACAATTAGCAGATTTCCTTTTTCTTGGTTTAGAAATGCTGTGTACTTGCACATATCAGCCATTCTTTGACGGTTTGACTTTCAAAAATGGTATTATTAAAGGCACTCGTACTCACTATTTTGGTGTGGGGCAAGGATAGATTAATTAGTGCCAAAACACCCCCCACAAAACCCCAAATAAACCCAGCCTTCCTGAAGCTTCATGAAGTAGTCAGGGTAAGGATGGAAGTCGAATTATTCATGAACTTGATCATAAACTTCTTTTCTTAGCCAGGCAAAAGTTAATTTGAGTATTCAAAAAAATAAGATAATTTAGTCCTTTATTTAAAAGCAGGGGAACTTTTGCAGATAATGTAGAGAAAAGATCCTGCTAAGAAAGAAAAGGACACACACCTAAGTGTTCAGCTCTTCGTGAGATGATCTGCTTCTAAAGTATGTATGGTTGGGTGTGTGTGTGTGTGTGTGTGTGTGTGTGTGTGTGTGTGTGAAGGAAAGTAGAGAACAAAGGAAAAAATGCAACAGTTTCTAGGGATGGTTCCTGTATTGTTTCAAAACTTAAGCACTGATTCTGTCCATGCTGTTTCTTAGAAGACAGAAAAATAGTCTTTCATGTATTCAGTTAGGGAATAAAGAATTTCTAAGAGTCTTTTAAATAAAATATTCATACACTACATTTAATAGCAGTGATGAGAATATTTGACTAGAAACAGCTTTTTCCTAGCAATTGGAAAGGGAGAGCGTGAGGAAGATAGACAAAGAACAAAGGAAAAATGAGACGCAGGAGGAGGAGAGATTAAGGAAGAAAAAAACAGTCTAGCTAATCAGTTTTCTTTTTGTGACGAATAATAGAAAAAAATCTTGCTTGAAAGGAAATAATTTTACATAACACTAGTTCAGAAAACACGCAACACTATTAGAAATTAATTCTGATATTATCTTTTGAAGGTCAAGTGAAATTGTGCTCTTGGATATAGACTACAAACCAGACATGTTCTCTGTGCAATTAAAAGCAACATGCCTCACTAAAGAGAGTGAAAACTATTTGAATCAGCTCAGAGAGAAGAATCTATGTCTTCATTTTATTACAGCAGAATGTGTTTCCAAGTGTAATGACATTAATTTCTAGTTTTATACTTCACTTAGTTCTGCAAAGATACATTGTATGAGTTAAAGGAAAAAAAAAGATTTTAAAATAGAAACGATTTTCAGGCTTTTTGTAATTACAGGCAGCGGTTCATACTTTTTTCTTTTCATGTCTCTGTAAAAAGGAACACAGCAACCTCAATGGATGAGCAGTACAGAAATATGCAATTGATAAATCAGATCATCTATCTGTAAATGAAAAAAAAATCCAATTAGAATGATGTGATCCATATTGCATTTAATTTCTCCAGTGAATCTGTGATTGCATTGTATGTTTGTGTAGCTTTTTTCTTTGTCACTTTCTCTTCCTCTCTCCATTCTGCATTTCTAAGCGTATATTATGAACCTCAGATGTTTTCATAATTCTAAATCTAAGGGTCTTATGTTCTACCTCCCAGACCTAATTAAGATAATTCTGGTTTTTTGGGTTGTTTGTTGTTTTTTTGTTGTTTGGTTGGTTGCTTTTGTTTTGTTTTTCCAAATGTGCAGAAATCTTGTGGCCCCCATATAAAGGGCTCAGTAGTGCTCAACACTTCTGCAAATAACTTACTGGAAACTGTAGGCACTTTTATTTTAAATAGTTAAATATTGATTCAGCAGGTTCCCATTAAGCCTTTTCATTTGGAAACCTATCTTTGACAGGCTCCTTGATTCTAGATAGTGCGTTTTTGTAGCCTAAATGGGCTACTGGTGGGACTAAACTATGCCAAGTGGTCAAGTGCATATGACTAGGGTACTGCTGGTTATTATGGTAAAATGCTGATTATTCTCAGATTTGAGTGGTAAAAATCTAACTTTTACTCCCATAACATCACCCTTTCCTTTTGAATATGCCATCACTGTAGCATTTCAACTATTTTAATTTCAAAATATTAATCTAAAGGCGTTTGATATTACACAGAAAAAGGGGCAAATAATTACCACAAAAATACAGAAAATGCTCAATTTTGTGGACAGGTTATTTGAAAAGAAATTAATTATGCAATTTTCTTATATAGGGGAGTATGTCAAGGTTCAAAGTAACTTTGGTTCAGAAGCTGTGAGAATAAAGGGCATTTAACCCAGTCAGGTTCTCAGTGACACAATTCAGCTTTATACAGAACCATAGAATTAGAGGAGTCAGAGTCAACAAGGATGTAGAACATGTATCCTTACATACAAGGAGATATATAGATAAGAATAAAGATCTATATATCTAGTGGACCCTTATACGCATGTCCTGTTGTGCTGCCTTTCCTGCTAAGCCCTCAGAAGCGAGTCTGTGCCTAGACCCCTGCATCTGCTCCTGGTGAACCTCCCTGCATGGCAGCTTTGCCTGTGCCCTTCAGCTCCAGCTGCCAGAATGTAGGATTGAAATGACATGGATAATCTTGTGCTGAACCAGCAAACCTCTAGGATAGTCATGCAACTTGCAAAGGTCTACCAAAAAGGCTGTACATCTTGTAAAGACCAAAGCAGAATTTTGGTGTGATTTTTACCTTGGTGTGTATAGGCTTTGAGCAGAGGTGCAGGAAATCTGGCTCTGTTGTATGGCCAGAAATATTTCTGTAACTCTTGTATCTGTCACAGTTCAGTTGGTGACCTTTTGAAATGAAAATTTAAAAGCTAATGTTACAGTAATATTTTATACATTATAAAGTGTAGTCAAGAGTAGTTCTCATTCATTCACCTCTTCAAAAAACAAGCAAACAAAAAACCCAAACAAAGCAAAACTTTACCAAAATTAATCTTAAGTTTACAATGAATTAAATGGCCAAGTGGAATAGAAGAACCAAAATGTATAATTATTTTAGTATCATATTCTAAAAATCTGGTATTAGAATATCAAGAAATTTAGAATAGAATATTAGAACAGAAGAAATTGTCTGAAGAGTTGGGTGGAGGGGAAAAAAAAAAAAAAAAAAAAAAAAAAGGAGCAAAGAAAAAACCCCAAATGCTTACCTAATATAAGGCCTAACAGGCAGCTCTTTTGAGAGAGTTCAGTGTGTACCACTGATTTCAAACCTTCCTATGCTTGAGCCTCTTCAGCCAAATTGTTATTTATATATATTATGCTTTCTATGAAATACTCCCTCTTTTCCTAGAAGGTTGAATTAATGTCTGGTATTATACGAGCTGAGGCACTAAACATCATGTGGGAAGTCTTAAACAAAAAGACCTGATCTGTACTAGGGAAATAACTTGTGTTGACTTTTTTTAAAATGGCTTAATTTATATTGGAAATCACAGAACTAATCACAGAATCATTTCCAGTTTCCTTAGCTATGATTTCATTCAGGCATCAGTGATAATATAGGGTTAAGAGTCTACAAAAGGACCCAAATGTTCATTCCAGGGGAGGGAAAATGGTCCTGGCATGGCAAGCACTTTCAAGATTTATTTTATCCATCAGAAATTTTGCTCTATGTCAGTCCTAACAGTGAGAAGGTTTAGAAGGACATGTGGGAAGGAGAGGGAAGGGGAAACATGTGAGAAAAGGCCCTCTCTCCAAGCTCCTGACTTGCAGATGGGATGTTCTGGAACTGCTTAAATCATACCAATAAATAAAGACTAGCACGCAGGCCAAAGAAACAATGTTTTTTGCCTATACAGTAAAAAAAATAATCTGGTCTCAGAGTCACAGCTGCAATGGCAGAGTGACTCATAGTCTGTAAAGTGTGAGATACTCCCTTTGTAAAACAGAGTGGAATGAACTGCTGTTCAGACACAAAATCTTCGCTAAGACCCACAACTGAGCTTTGAACAGAAATGTTTTGACTTGTCAATGAAAAGTAGCTTACTTCAGAAAAAGGAAGAAGTGGGGAGCAGGATAAAAAAAACCACACAAGTGAGATATGAAATTAAAGTGTGTTTCCCCATTGCCCCTATCTTTAAGCAAGAAATGGAGGGTCCTGTTTTGATGATTTGAATCCCTTTCTCCTCACTTCTCTGGTTTAAAAAAAAAAAAAATTATCACTGTTACACAAATCATCACAAAATTGTTTTGGTTGGATTCTCATGGAAATACCTGCACCATATGAGAGAAAAAAAAAAAAAGGAGCTGTTTTAAATAGACATTATAATTATTAGAATTTAATCTAGACTTTAAAATTAGATGTTTTCGGTGTAAGTATTTAGCACTTGAGAAGGAAGTAGCTTTAATTAGAGTTGCCTCTGTTTACCAGCAGTAGCATTGCTACTTTGGTCTTGGATTATAAAAAAAAGTTTGTAGAGAAGGAACATTCAGTTTTTGGACCGATAGAAGTGTAAAAAAAAAAAAAAGCAGTCTACTGCTGAATGTGCAAATCCTTCTTTAAGTCTCTCTTTCCTAGTGCTTTAAATCCTTGTTACTTTATGCCTGCTTATTCTTTAAAGTATAGTAGTTAGTTAATAATATCAATATATCATACTTGGCTGCTTGCCAAGCTCCTGCATGTGAAGTCCAAGCAACTTAAGAGGACAGCTGCTCCCAAGAGCACAGACATAGCAGCTGGGAGGAACCCTTGCACAGCACTGTCTGGAGCCTGTGACTTCTATGGTGTGGGGGTCTCAGGGGTGATTTCATAGATCCAAGCTTCTCTTTTTTTGAAGTGTAGACTGGATGAAAGTAAATGGAGTTATGCAACTCTCTCTTTTTCTTTCTTTCTTTCTTTTTTTTTTTTTTTAATGATTTCAAAGTACATTAATTTCACCTGCAACAGCAAAAGTGAGGCAGCTGAGCTTATGCCAAGAGGCTCCAAGCGACAGGAAGATTTAAAGGTCCAAAGAGGATTCCTATATAGTTCCATATTTCCCTGAGGAGATGACATAGAGACAAGGGCTTGCTGCATGTACCTGAAATGGTTCTCCACTCTTAGCCTGTGGGAGGGTCTGCAAAGGCTAGAGAGGTGGGTCTTGAGGTGGCAGGACCTTTAGCAAACTGTTTGTTGTGACATTGACTGTGTTGTGCCGTAAACTGTGAATATTATCCTTAAACATTTGCTGTACTGTAGCAATGTGCCTCTAGTAAGGTGAACAGCAAAGCTGTGTCAGTCTAGACATCCTCTGACCCCTGTTTTGTGATAGATATTGAAGTGCAGCAAGCGCATTTCTGATGGACTATTAGTTGTAGGTTGACACACTTGAAGGTGAGAACTGGAAGAAACCTTGAACTCTGGTTCTAGTTTGTGTCCATATGGAAATATAAGGCTCGGATCTCAACTGGAACCTTATTTCCATTGTATTGTATAATGTATACATTGTATAATGTGCATTGAGTACCAGAGAAATAAAACCAAATCAAAACCAGCCCCACCTGTATCTATAAAAAGAACTGCGTTCACGTATCTGCTACCAAATGACTTCCTCAGCAGTGATACCTAATGGTCTCCACTGCGATGCTCCTCTAATTGGGCTTTGTAGAAAGCTTCAGAACTCCCACGTAGAAGCTATCACTGCTATGATCTGAAATGCTTAACAATAGTGTGGAAACTTCAGAGGGAAGTGAACTTGGTGTTAAAAATCATGGTAGTAAGGTGTCTGTGCATAAAGAAGCTCAAGTGGATAAGAAAATTGTTGGTGTTAAACCTGTGTAATTATAAAAAAAAAAAACAAAAAAAAACCCTAAACCCCAAGTTCTGAAGCACCTCAGCATAGTTTTGAAATTTTACTTTTCAAGGAATAATAGATTATAGTAATGAACTCTCTTAAAGTGAAATACGTAAGGCAGTGTCTTATAGGTGTCACCTTCCATTGAATTGAAAAAAAGACCATTTAAAAAGGAAATATTCTTCAGAATGTCCTGCATTCTTGGACATGTTTCTGTTTTACTCAGTGCCAAATAAAAGTAAATTTGGACAGATAAAGCACAAGTCACATTCATGCGTACAAAGTAGCACCCACAGCAGCAATATCATCAAAAGATAGGTTTTATGGATAAAATATATCCATGTGCAAATAGAATATGAATTTCAAAAGATATAAAATGTATTCAATAGATATTTTGATCAAGCCATGAAATTGCATAAGTATAGAAAGCCTTTCTTATGCAATGAATGTTTCTATGCCTTTTCTGAAGGTTCAAAGCTTTTTGTAGGTCCTGTTGTAGTAGGGCAGTTCTCATTCAAATGCTAGTAAAATTTAAGGGAATCCTACAGTACGTAAAACGGAACCAGTGTGGTATTATTTAGCAATCCAAATGAGCATGGAGGAAATAATAACTGGATAGAGAATGTGAAATACATCTACATAAAATTGCTTTGGTTGGAAAAGACCCTTAAGACCAACTCCAACTGCTTTAAGATTATCAAGTCCAACTATGAAGCACAAAGATATCACAAGGATTGCTCTGTTTAGATTGGCACTGATGTATTTCTGATTAATTTAAAATTCTGCTGCTTCTTATAAAGAAATGTGTTCCTCAGTTTGGAGCAGTGTTAATTTTCTGAACTAATATGCTATTAACATGATTACTGTATCATTCTTAAATTGCAGAATACCGTTTTCTCAATTCCAAAATACTCAGGATATGTTAGAATGTCTGTCTAGATCTGTGTGTCTATAGGTGTTCAACAAAATCAAAACATAGAGAAATATGTATTTTTATGTCTTTTGAAATCAAGATTTCCAAAGTGAAAGACTGAACAAATCTGAGTTTAAGGACTTTGACCACAGGCGGTGAGGTTGATTCTATACAGAGCTGATCACTGGTACAGATTCTGTGGGTGTCTGTCTGGTGCAATGTGAAGCCTGCCACTGGCTGGCTCATGCATTTGGGTTATTATATTGCAGGAGCCTATCCTCATTGCCTTGCAGCTGCTATGGACATCTTTAAACTTTTTATAAGCTCATACACACGATAAACAAACAAACAAAAAAAATGGAACTAGGTGATATAAGACAACACAGAAAGAAGCACTCCTGTTTTCAGCCTGTTAACATGTATCTTGATGGAATATTTACTAAGGTGAACTGTGTAACCAGTGAGTATTGTGCGGGCATCTTGTTTTAATTCTGGTCTATACTCGCTAGCTTTGCAGGCTTGCATTTGATCTTTGAGCCAAGATAAAACCCACAATGAGAACCAAACTGCAAATAAACAGAAATGTCTGCTTTGGTAAAGAGTGTAAAAGAGCAAAAGTGTTCCACCGTGTCCAACGCTGTGCACCAGCACCCGCTGGTATTTGCACTGCCATGATTCCGAGGCAACATCCTGAGGCAGGGATTGCAAGTTGTGGAAACGTGGGGAGCAGTAGCTGCTGAACTCCAGGAGAATTTGGGAGAGATGGTGTGCTGGTGCGAGGGAGGGGCATGGCTGCTCAGTGTGCTGCAAATGCAGCTTTACTTGTAGTCTCTTTCAGTAGTTACTGCGGTAGGTAAGGAAGAGCATAAAACTACGGCATTTTCATTACGCTTTCCCAAGTGCAATTTTAATGTCCTTTACCCGCCTGAGCCTCAGGTTTTCATATGACAGTTCTGTAAAAATACTTTTCTTAATTAATAATCCCCAAGAAACTGGTCATTATGAGCAATTTTATGAGTGGCTTGGAACTTAGTAACCTGGTCAGGATGAGATCTGTTAGAGATCTATTTCCTCAATAAATGAGGGGTGGGGGGGATGTTGCTTATTTAATAATTTGGAGCTTTTTTCATTTGATAGAGCTACATCTCAGACACTGCTAGATCATTTGTTTGGGATAATCTGTGGCTTTGGACTGTTTTCCATCATGAGAAACATGAGAAACTAAGTTCTTCGTGTTGTAACCTTGCTCTTGCCTCCATCTCTGAATAGATGAGGGAACAGATTTCAGAGTACAGTTGTTTAAATATTTTAGTTGTGAATTTACCACTTACCGCTCTTGATTTCAAAGAGGTTAACCCCAGAAACAAGCACAGCTGCTGTATATTCAGGAGTAAGTGTTTTTGGGATGGTGCCTTAACACAGCACTTTTACAGGACTCGCACGATATTAACAATTTTAGGTCCTGAACCTGCAAACGCTTACACGTTTCAGTAACTTTATTCTTAAGAGCAGTCCAGTAGTACTCACATGAGTGCGATTATGGGCACGAGTAAGTGCTCTGCAAAATCGAGGCATTAGTTTTCAAAGGGACCATAAAGTCCATGGACCATTGCAAAAGTGTATATATTGCAATGACCTGTGAAATTGCCACATGTATATGTAGCACCCAGTGCTGTGAACGTTTAAATGAACGAGGAGCTGTACTCACGCAAGTAGAGCAAATCCAAGCAAATGTAAGAAATGAGATGTTGATACATTTAAATGTTTGCAGGGCTGTCCTGCAAACACAGTAAGTAACACACTGTTTAAAAAGTGTGGTTTTGTTACATGCGTTGAATCAAAAATGCAGTGCTCTGGACTCAAATACCAGGAGAAATATAAGAAATATAAGTTTGCAGACGGATACAGACTCTACCAACAATCTTTGGAGTTGCTGAAATGATTTCTACTGGATGATGTGAAGGGGAGTCAGGCCCCTTCTAGAAAACTTAGTAGTTTTTTGTGTCAGAATTGAAAAAAAAAAATATAGATATAAAAAAAAATCCATAAACATTAAATCAAACCACTGGAATAAAAAAGAGACCATAACATTATTTTTCCTTGTCTCTTCCCCCCGACACCTTGTTTTCTATTGCATTTGGGTGAAATCTCCCCAGATCTGGTTTATAAACGGTCATATATTGTATAGAGTTGAAATATTTTCGTTAGAAATAATGAAGCATTTCATGTTTCCAAGCTCTTAAATTTAAACAAAATAAAGAAATGACAATATTTTTCTCTGTAGTCTTTAGTATATAGGACAGCTAATATAGGAGGTAATAAAAGCAAATTATCTTTTTCTTATTAGGAATGGGGCAAAAAATTATCTTTGAGCAGTGTGGTAGATCTTGGTCATAGACAGCCTGAAGTCATGAAAAGCCATGTTCATAGCTCTGCAGTGATAATGACCAAGACTTCTAGTTCTCTAATATAAGCAAAAGGGCTAATTCCACATAAGCACCTGATTTTTTTTTTTCCTGGCCTTTTACAATGCATACTTGTCTGCTTGTACCATTTATTAGAGTCCACAAAATGTGATGCCTAAGTTCAGATACACACTAGGCTTTTGCTTCACAGACCTACTCAAACTTAAAATATTAGTGTCTGAGAAGTGAATAATTCATTCTACTCTTTGAGGAAGTTGTGTAAAAATATAAAGCATTTAAATATTGCAGATGCTTTTTGGGGCTATCGTTGGAGAGTTACTCAGGGACTGGTGCTATGCTTTGTAGTTGCTATGGAAACTTTTTAATACATGCAGTTTGGGAACAAGAAAATGGAAGTAATTTTTACATTCTTAAATCCAGTTTCTTAGTAATAAGAGGGACAACTGTGGATTATCAGATTGTTACCAAAGATTTTCACAAGATCCTAAGGTTATTAATCTCCAGAAACAAGAGAGGAAAAATTATGCTAATAAACTTCTATAAAGAAATAGGAGGAAATTATAGCTGTTTTTTCATCATGTGGAGACTAATCAATAAAAAAAAAACAAAAAACAAAAAACTCCAGTGTTTTAATACGTTGTTCAGAAAATAAATGGCTGCTCAAAAAGTGTTTTGTTTTTAGAAAGCCAAAATGAATTCTGAATTATTAAAAATAGTGAGATAACTATGACTAAAAAAATCTGAGACTAGATCTTGTATTAACCAACTTTTAAAATAACATATTTAATAGATCATCTTTGTTTACTTGAAATAATTTCAATATAAGAGTTCAGGAAATACTTTTTAATGTGGTGGAGCCTGAAGCATGATCATAGGGTTCCTCTTTTATTTCTTAGTGGATTTTAATGCACTAACAAACCTAGAAAGTTTAAAAAATATACTAAAATGTTTGCTGATATTTTATTTGAAGATGAAAAGCTAAATCAGAAAAAAAAGGCTTTAGATTTATTTGCAAAATGATTTAAAAATAGCCGATTCCTTTTTTTTTTCCCCCAGGAAAGAAAAAAAAAAATACTTTTTAGAGTGTTTAATCAATTATTATATATTAATGGTTTTGTTGTTAATTCGTAGCAATGAAATACAAACAGGTTTCTAGTGAAAGTATTTCTATTTTAATTTAAAAAAATATCTCCAATAATAGTACTTTTATTTACTATTTGTTCAGTGTTTGTTCAATTTAATACTCTTCACCCCCACCCCGGTGAAGTAATTTAATTTGAACGTTGAGTCTAAATACTTTAGATTTTTTAAAAATAGCATTATTATTTTTCTCTTTGGAAAGAATAGCTTTCTTAATAAAGATGATCAGAATTTTTAATAAGTGACATTAGAAATAAAGAATTTACAGGTGTAACTTGTATATGTACTGAAAGGTTTCTGCGATTGCTTCATTTGAATAAATCAGTTACTTTAGATGCTTGTTTTGAAGTTTTTTTCCCATTGCTAGTTTAAACTTCATCTGGAGTCTTTGTGTCAGGCAGCAGCTGATATTTTATACAATTTCTCTTCAAAGATATCAAAGCATAAACATTTGAATTTGAATATTGATTAGATCTCTTTGCTTTGCTTTTCTGTTTCTGAACTTGTCAATTAATTTCCACAGGGATATGAAAAACAGGTTTTAGACAGAGATAATCCACTATAATCCCAAAACAGAAATAAGAGGACAAAATGGTCACAGCAATAAATTATTCTTTTATATATTCTTGTTACCTTGATTCCTCCAAAATTTTCCAAATCCCCTGCTTAAGGTCACAGGAAATATGAACCTCACCAAAACATTAAATTAGGGAGGATGATAATATATAAACCAAAAAGGTTAGGTTATTTTAAATAACATTAATTTTGGTAATGGCTTATTCTTTGAATTTGCTAGTCATATTTATAGTAGTGGATTTTTTCACTGTATCTCCTTAGCTTGGACATTCTCACTTTTCCTTGCTTAGATAAAGCTTTAAAATATTCCAGAAAGTTCAAAGTTAGCTCCAGTCATTCGACATCAATCTGTACAAAAATGTATACTCTCAGAGACGGATGGGCACAGACCAGCTTCAGTGAACGAAGTTCTGAAGTTAGATTTTTAAGGTGGGAGAGACTGAACTTCGTGAGCATGTTTTTGTGGTTTCCACCCTCCATACCCCCCCTTACTTTAACTAGTCTACAGCTGGAAATAAGAGGTCTCTTCATGCAGGATGAACATTCTCTCTTCTCTATGTGTACAATGACTGACATTTATTTGTAAAAGAAATTGTTTTGCACAAATCACCATCTGCTTAAGGAAGTCAATTATCATACACATCATGAGCTAATATTAAATTCTAAGATTATCATAGAGATGCAAATGGGCTTTTTGGGGAGAAAAGATTTAGGAACAGAAAGTTGATATGCTAAATACTGGCACTTACGCAGCCACCTTAAGTATGTACGTTAGTGATGAAGGTAGGACTTGTGTTTAAAAGGACTGTAGCATAATTTGTTCCTAACACTTAATATATTTGGGAGAGGGAATGTGTCATTTTTAATGTTGTATAGACACTTTACAGAACTGTAACTTAGCTTCCAGTGCATGTCCAGAAAAATTCTCACTAGAATTAGAGGCGTAACTGACAAGTTGCAATTTAGGTCCAATAGTGTTACTGTGAGAAACAAGGATATAGCACAGTCAGCACATCTCACTGTGTCCTCACTGAAAACACAAAGCTATCACACAGGTCATGCATTTTGGAAGTGATGTTATGCAAATATTTTAGCTTTAGCTTTGTCTAAATGTAATTATTCAAAATTATTTAAGGCATGCACCAAACAGACTATGGCAGAGAATATTGTGTTAGGAATCATGTGAGTTTCCAGGATTCTCTCTGGAAAGAGTATTCAAAATCACTACATTCTCAACAGCGAGCTAAATTCGAGCTGGGCTGACCTCTCTGTGCAGCTAATGTACATGCTAAGAATTATTACCATTCACTCAGAGGAAAGTTTTAATGCAAACTGAAAATATTTGTTTTAGAGCAAACATGAGAGATGGAAGGACTTGCTTACCTATTTGATTAAATGCAAAAGCGAGACCGCACATAGGATTTTGTTGTGCTGTGCTAGAACTTATTTTACCAGTCACTTTCATAACCTTTAAACAGCCTTAAATAGTACATATGAAAAACACATTCATAACAGATTCCCCACAGGGAATTTTCTTTGGTTTAAGAAAATTTTATTAAAGATTGGCATTGCAAATAACATTTTTCATAACTATATGTAGACCTGTTAAAATTTTTATTAAAACTGGAGTTCGGCCTGTTCTTTTTCATCATTCTATCAGATATTAAACTCCAGCAGCAGCTGTAGAAAATGGAGAAAGGGATTTTCAAAGGGATTTGAGTCTCCCTGTCTCTGTGCCTTTAGTGATCATATTATCATAACTATCACACATAACAAAGCTCTAAATCTGTAATTCAGATAAAGTAGTGAGGACTTTGAAATACAAAAATCCAAACATATGCTTTAACATTTTTTTTGCAATGCTGGTTCCTTTAACATGGATTTTGTAAACTTGGAGAGGTATCCAACAGATTTTGTATACTAACACATGCTAAGCGACATTATTACTTAAATATTTGGTGGAGATTTAATTAAAGGTATGTCCTATCGTACTTACAGTAGTTCCACTAAGAGTATACTGTTCCACCAGATGATAATCAAACCACTAAAGGTTAATAAGAAATGATGTTAGAAAGTTGGTTGGTGGTTCTTTTTTTTTTTTTTTTTTTTTTTTCCCCCTTNTTTTTTTTTTTTTTGACTGAATTATGTAAGCTAAACTGCTGTGGAGGCAATGCCCATCTTCTCAACAGTGTGTGAGTCCTGTTTCATGAGGGGACAGCTCAGCATAATGCTGTCTTGAAATGGTAAGTGTGAACACAATTCTCTGATGAACTTAAGCTAAAGATGCAATGTAATAAAAGTTAAGGAGGCTAACTTTTAAAATAAAAAGATGTGTAGCACAAAAGAAATGGTTTCCAAAGCGTTTTAAGTACGTTTCTAAGCTTATTTACGTTGAGGAGACAGTTTTGGTGTTAAGTGCCTGGGGAAAACAGTAATTGTATTGTGAAAAGTTAGAAAAACTCTGGCTCTCGATATCAAACCAGCTAGTAAATGAGCAGCCGCATATATATTTATTGTAACACTGCCTTCTGCTGGTCACACCTCATTTATGAGCTAAGTGAAAGTGCTGGGTAATGATGGGATGTTGTCTTTATCTGAAATTATTCTCAATATGAGATATTTGCTGCTTAGGAAATATTTATATGGAGATAGTGCACGTGTATCAAATATGTATATGTCGATGGTAAACACATTGCATCTATGTTATATACTCACAGCTGTTTATTTGATGTTTTCTTGACCTCAGCTGGGAGAGAATTTTTCATGTATAGCTTACCAGAGCATTATCAAATCCTTTCACTTTGTTGTGAAATTGATTCCTACTTTTGATTTTTCTGCAGAGTTAAAATTTCTGCTTGTCTCTGGGTTTTCAGTTGGAGGGCTTTGGGTGTCAAGCAAGACATCAGCAAAAAGAGAATTTCTGTTTTATAACAAATGTCTGGATGTAATGGAGGTTAGGAGACTAAGATCTATGTGTTTATGTATACATTTAAGCAAGTGTTTGCATAAGCTGCACTTTTTGTTGCTAAGTACTTTATTATTCCTCAGTTGGTCACTCAAAATACACACATATATTAAGATAATTACTCCTTAGAGGTAAAATATAGGATTTTGAACACGATTTCTGTTTTGCTTCCTAACATGTACACATATTTTCTTTTAAATCCAAACACTACACTGAGAAGTATTTTTTTCCCCTTAAGCATGCCTAAATAGTAAAAAAAAAAAAAAAAAAAGCACAACGTGAATTTAGATGTATTTGACTGCATGTCTGCCAAAATTAAGGAAAATATTTATCACAGTATACCAGCTTTGTCATAATAGGTTTCAGAGATATGAAATGATACTGCATTTCAATTTGCTATAAAAGAACCCGAAATTAAAAATCAAATAATTGGTAGGAGTTATCTTCAGTTGTATAGAATATAATGGTTAAACCACACATTTGCTCAGTGAAAACATTGGCATGCATGTCTAGCTGCCTACAGTAAAATTAATGACTAGATTGTGCAGTGTGGGAAAATTTTTATTTTACTTTGGTTTTCCTCGTGAAGTGAAATCCTGCTTCAGTTGCCTGAGGCTACATTTTTAAGCACCTTTATTACAGCACAGAAAAAAACCCCAGCTATCTGACAAAATGCATTCTGTTTTATTACAAAGGATTACTTCAAAAAGCACAATTCTGTACATTCTGGGGATAATTTAAACACCAAGAATCCCTATTGTACCGCAAATAAAAAGTAATCCATAATGCATACTAGAACTGCATTTTAATGGACAAGACCTATCAGAAAATATGCAGATCAAAACATTTCCATTTTTAAGTTCCTTCCGAGAATTTGGGGGCCTTGCCCAACTGCCCAAGAAGGTTCATACTCTGACTGCATGGGATCTCTTTCTGAGCAACGACCGCAGATTCTAGCCCTGCAGTCCTCAGAGGTTCACTCTGGTCCCATCTGACCCTTGTAGTGTATGAACCTTAAGGTTTTAATAATCAAAGACCAGTCTAACCCCATGTGTGCATGTTTTTAAATTCCAGATCTCATCTTAGATGTAACTGTAATTAAAAAGTCGCTTCAAAATGATAATAGAGTTCGCCTTGTAAAGCAGATATAACAACATGCATAATAAAATACTCTGTGGCTGTGCTAGGGAAGACTCCATGCTGCTAGAATGCAAAAGGACACTGAAAAAAATATCAGTGAGGTTTTAATCGTTGGTGGCAGAAGAAAAGGGCTGAATGGTCATAAAGCTGACGAGGAACCAATCTGTGTTAAGGAGTTGCAATTCCCTTTTTATGGATAGCATTTGAACTGTACCGTTGTCCCAGATTTACAGACCTCCAAGGAAATTCCTCACTCCCTTGTATTTTTGTTTCATATTTATTTACCAGTGTCTGCATGTGTGTACCTCACTTACATGTACATGAGCTCATCTCTGTGTGTGAACACCCAATACACGTGAGAATGCACATCTCAGAGCGAGTTTGTGTTCAGAGTGGTCACAACAGCATCTAACCATCTGTAAACCTGAGTATTAAAGTTAATGTATCCAGAGAGATAATGTGTGACAGTGGGCAGCATAATTCACTCTCATTTCCCTGCGTTAGAGACGACTGCATAATTCATGAATGGCAGAACAATGTCAAGTCAGGAGTGAGTTGCACGTGGACATCCCTAATGATTGTGTGTATACTACGTACTACCCATCAGGTTATACTTAAATTACTGATATTTATATGGACATTCTCTTCTCCTCCTCTGTTTTAGTGGTTAAAGTGGTTTTCCAATGATATGTTTATAAAAGTTTTTTTGCATTGTCCCAGAGAAAGCATCTGGGGATTCCTTGCTCTCGCTCGAATCCCTTTGTACGATACAGCAGCAGAATGTACTTGGCACTCTGCTTTTACTTTTTCAGAAGGATCTTTATGCATATCTGTATTTAGACTTCACATTTCTACCTTTTGGCTCATCCATCTACCTTTAACCTAGATTTATTCTTACACATGGCTCTGTATTTCAGTCTTTTGTTTTGGTTAGGATTTTTTTTTTGTTTTGTTTTTACATTATTTGAGTTTTGTGGCTACCATTTGTTTTATTATTGTGCAATTTGTAATAAGCTTGTTAGATGTTCATTTGTTGTGTAGAGCCAAGAAGAAAACCAGCAATTGATTATTCCTTGTACAGTAGTGATTTCATGGAGAATAAGTAGGGTCCAGATGTAAGTAACCTTGAGTATGATCAACTATGTAGTGAAACATATTTCAAAGATTTAGCTTTAGAAACCAATTAGTGTGGGGATTTTTGTTAAACATATATATATATAGCACTTCAAAAGGGACAATAAAAATGTAAGCAAATCATCAATGCCATTTTAGCTTCATCAATATATAAAAATAAAAGAAATTTTAAGTGTAATTTTTTTGTTCATTCTGACACTGAAATTCTGAAACGGTAAAGTAATTGCGAGATGGTAACTGAAATTTATTTCATGCTAATTTTATTGAATTAACTTATTTACTAAGTTAAACAATTTGTTGTGCATAATGTAGCAGTGGATAAAATTCTTCCATTTGCAATATGGTTTGCAGCTTATATATCAAAACATATGGATTACAATGATTAAATATGTATAAAATCAGCATAATCCATTCATATGTTTGTAAGGGCCCAGAGTCCTCCAGAGAGTGTCACAAATCCACTTGATGTTCTTGAGTGCTGGATTCTTTCCTCCCTGACTTTATCTGAAATATGTGTAAAAATTCAAAAGTCAAAGGGATCCCTGTTGGTTACAGTTAAGTAGTCTCAAACACATATGTTTATCCTGCCTAAACTTGGTAGAGTCCTGTGCTTGTGTGTTGGGTGTTTGTTCTATTGGTTTGGTTTTTTTCTTTTTTTAATATGGCGGGTTTTTTATTTTATATTTTAGACTTATCAATTTCAGCAAGCAGCATCTCTCTTTGAGGGTTGAAGTAAACAGTTAACTTCTGAGTAAAATCCATCTTTCTTAGGGAGGTCCTTTCTCAACTCTGTGCACACGATGCGATGAGGATCCAGATATTTTGTGAGATGTCTGTTTGCTGTCTCATCATATTTTAGAACAGCTTCTTCCAACTCTTCCAACAACCTATTTCATCCATGTGTTTGAAAGCTGTAATACAACCATATGGGAGAAATGATTAAACTTGCAATCCTAATTTAATTTATTTGTGTATTTTTATGAGTCTGTTTGGCTACTATAATTTCAAATCAATAATCAGAAAACATAAGTTCTGCCTTCTCAGGGAAAAACCCAAAGGTTGCCTATCTAGCAATGTATCTCACACATGTACTATAGTGTAACAAAGTGTGTAATGTAGGAAGAACAATCCCACATTATGCCCAAGTGTGACTCTTGCCCTTTTTGCACCCGTTTGACAACTACATGATGCCTTTGATTATCTTATGTGTTCTGCTCATCTCTCCCAGCCTTCGCAGCAGCCGAGTTACAGAATAAATATCCTGCTGTGATTACTGTATTCCATAAGAAATGTTTCCTTAATCTCATTAAAAGCATATCATGTTTCCAACATTTCACTCACACTGATAAGAATCAAACAAGTTGATTCTTTTCTTAACTAAGTGGAGCAGAATAATTGTAATTTTTCAAGACAACCATGATTGTAAATCCTGTAAGCAATATTATTGTGATCATTTTGGGGGCATCAGACAGATATTTAACAGTTTGGTTCAGGTTGCCTAGGACAACAAAAATGCCGCTATGCTGCATCTCAAAGCTTCTGGGATGAAATGAGTTGTGACATACCAGTGAAGATTAAATTTGTAACAGATAGAACACCTTTGAAGTACTAGCTTATGATTTCACAGTGGCATTAGGAGTCTTACTGCAGTATTTAAGCAGTTAGAAAGAATGCTGGTTATTAGTGGTTGAATTTTGTAAAATAGGATTTTATTGTCTTTTAAATAACCATGACAGCAGTTTGTATTATCCAAGCACAACATTTTTATTGCTTTGTATTACTGTTGGAGAAGTGCTTTTCCACTCTTCCATGTATAAAACTGAGGCACTTACAGAGGTGAATACTTTTTGTCTGTTGTTCTCTGTCACATTGCCGAATTTTAAATAATACTTTCCCTTTTCTTTTCTTATTTTTGTTGTTTTGCTTCTCACTTCTTTTTCTTGGTCTCTGGCTTATAGAGTGGAAAGAACAGAAACATTCAGTGTTTGTCTCAGATAACACTGGAAGATCGTGTGTCCAAAAATGTTCTAGGCCTGCACGTTTTTACACATGGTAAATTACTTTTAAAAAATAATAGCAAAATTTCAGATGTCAAATATGCCTTTATCATACAGCTTTATGACATGACATTACCAGTACATAAAGCTACTATGCTTTATGTCTGAATTGGATCTCATCAAAATTTCCTGCTGTATCATGTAACAGAAATAGAGACTTGTTCCTAAAAACGATGTCTAGAAATCTTCAAGTATTCATTAAACCATTTGGGGGGAAGCAGGCATGAACCTCTTTCTCGGCAGTAATCTCCTAAGGATCACTGGGCTCCACATTACGATTTCCAGTGTTACTAATTTGTGAATGTTAGTTTAAAATATTAATCTCTGCATGGCAAGGATCTTTTAATGACTCTCTAGACTTCAATGGGTTAATTTTCAATGAGGGTCAGGTTTTATATGTTTATATTTTCTTAGCCTTGGTCAGGAGAAGTGGCTTTGCTTGCCCTTGTGCTGTGCCAGAGTGATAGGGTTTCATTCGTTTGAAAACCTAGCACATCCCAGGAGGTTACCTTGGTGTAGATTTCTTTCTTTCTGTATTAAATCGCTCATTGTCGCAAAGTGACTAGTGCTGCTGGGCTTTGAAAAGGACTTCTAAGAGGTTAAAAAAAAGCTTCTGTATAGAAGGATTTTTCACTTCTGCAGACAGAATACAGTTTGCAGCTGTTTGGCTTGTGACAGTGATATGGATCTGATTGTATACAGTATACTAGGAGCCATGGATGCAGCTGGAATAGAGGTTATAAATTTTAAAAGCAATGCAGATTTTGGCCATTAATTGGCTGCTAATAAAAGCAAACTCAATGGGTTCTAACTGTGGGAGCCTGTAGCTCTGTATCTGATATCAGGAATTCATACACATTACACAGTTTTAGTGATTCAGACCACGACTAATTGAAATATGAGGCATACTGATCAAATTTAGCATTACCAGCATGCACTCTGGTTTGGGACTGTATGGCGACAAGGTAGCATTTATTACTTATTCTCCATAACACTGCCTGATTGAAATATCTAGCTATGTTGTCAGCAGAGGCCCAGCTGGGCTTTAGTACAGCTAATTAAGTCATTAAAAGAGAGGTCAAGCAATCTAACTCTTGCATACTAAACTACACAAAAGTCTTTATTATATTTTTTAATAAGCCAAGATTTGAATTTTTAAAGAAGTTTGTTTTAATAATAAATGCATTTGCTGGCTGCTTTGTCTAGGGCTTGATTAAATTCCGCATTTGTTAGCAACAAAGTGAAAACTTCTCAAGGCTTAATTTAATCAAAAACTCAACAAAACAAAACCTTGTGCAATTTAAAAAAAAAAAAAAATTCTTTTTTTCCCAAGTGGCTGAAAACTAAGCCTATCTCAGGATAACAGAAACCCTGTGCAGACGGACGGAAGAGCTTGGTTCCAACTGCAGAAGGTACCAAGGTGCAATCTGCATAGAAACCGCTCTTGTTTCTTACTGAAATATCTGGTAGTTGGCAGATGGTGAGGAAGCAGCACACCAAGAGGGAGAGGTTTCCTGTGAAATAAGTACACAACGATGGTGGATGACTGCTCTTACTCGTTTTATTCAGATGGGAGAGCCAGATGAAGCAAAGCAGCAACCAATTTCATAGTGTGCATCAAGAACCTTGTGTTTTTGTGTCACTATGAAGTGAATGAAGGTCTCAAATATAAAGCTGACCAAAATCTTTCAGATCTGCAAATGGCAGTCCCGATGATTCCCGGTCGTACAGTGCAACCCCTTTGGGGCACTCAGACATTTCTTCTGTAAATTTGGCCCAAAAATCTGGTCTCTTGTGCTTTCCCTTCTGTAGATTGTGTAACAGCAACTGGGAAGAGACTAACTAGTAAGGTATAGATTCAAGATAAGTATCTGGGAAATGAGGAATATTTTTTTGCTGCTGTTGTTATTTTTTCCTAACTGGAAATCTTGTCAACAGTCAATTTAAAGGATCTATTTGCAATTAACAAAAAATGCCACTTCATATATCATCTTTGTACAGCTAAGAGAAACAAGGCTTAAAACCCCAAATCCTTGATGTAAATCAGGTGTTTCCTTTGAGGCCGGTTGTTGCTGCTGTGAAGTGGGAAAGTGCAACTCGGCAAGGTGCATTATTTCTAGTGGTAGCACGTAACAGTATTGACTGACTGTGTTTTCCATTCTTGTCACAAGCAGATCTTACTCCTGTTCTGTTTCTTTCTTTGGCCCAAACTTTGAAATTTGTTACTTAGATCTCTAAGCAAACCACACAAATTGTAGTGTCTGGATTAGAAACACCATACTTGTTTTAAATAAAAAGCACACCAAAAAAAATTGTGGTTAGGGATTTGGGATGTAGGTATAAGGCAGCAAAGGCATTGGAGAGAAGTTAATAAATGATCCTGAGGAGAGTAGCATATTTTTTCCCTTATTAAAGTTATGAAGTATTTTTTAGAGAAAAGTACCTTTATGGGCTAAGAAGAACGTTATGAAGCAGCAACAAGTTTCGTCAAACCTTAAAAATCTAGCACATATCAACTTGGTCTGCTCTTGCTTATACAACAGTTGATTTGTTGTTACATTTTCCAGATTAGGTTAGTTTTATTACTGTTGTTTTGGCAATGACTGTGGTATATTGCACCTCAGCCTACCAGGAGGAGCAACAGAAGATGCATAGAGAGCAGTTTCCTGAATATCAGGAGATGCAGTGTAATCAGGACTATGCTGAAGCAAGAGAGGTCTATATGGTGTTGCCTCATGAATTTATATCTTCTTATATGACCTTTGGAGGCTGCTTCCTACCAGGACTATTCAAATACTTTATGTTCTCCACTAATCTTCTGGAAGGATTTTAGAAACTATCAACTATTAAATCATTACACTTATCGTAACTCAGTGGATCTTCAAATATATCGGATTTTAAAAATCATTTTGCACTGCAATGGTGAGACATAAATTTTCAAAGTGAGAAGCATCTATTTTAAAACAAGCTTTCCTGAATTTGGTACTCTTGCAAATAGACTGTTCACTGCACTGAGGCCCCTCATAGTCTTTCCAGAACTGTGCTTTTCATTTCTCTGCTTCCTCAGACAAAACCTAAGATCCAGATGCAAAGATTCACACATATATATATTTTATGTAAAACGCCGTACATATTAAAGATGAACTCAGGATGCATATTTAAAATCCATTAGTTTTTTTTCTCCCTCTTAAAATTAGTAGATTATTGTCACAAGCAGTTTTGTGGTGTGTTCTTGTTTTATTTGGTTTTGGTTTTTGTTTTTGTTTCTCAGTTGGGTTCTTGAGAGGATTGGGTGCAGTTACATTTTGAATGCTGGTAGAAATGAACATCGTTCAGATCAGCTAAGAGACAGAGCTGGTAATAAACAACCTCACAGGCTGTAACCGAGGTCACTGTAGTGATGATGTGGGTCTGACTCCTCAGTAAAACAGACTGGACCTGTAGTATCTGCTAACAAGGATGACCATACTCCCTCAAGAGCAAGAATATCTACCTCCTCTTGTGGTGTGTCTCTGATGGCCCTACATATGTGCCAAAGAAAGCACAAGAACAGAGATAGGGTCTGTAACAACACTTTAGAGAAAAGTCATCTTGGCCTCTGATTATTTTAAGCAATATCCAGAGCTTGTTACAGGTTGTCTGATGCTTTGGAATTAATTTCTTTTCCACACACTTGTTTCATCTTCCCTGGTCTCTCTGTGAGATACATTTACATCAAGGTAGTTGCAAGATTCAAAGTCAAAGCAAAGAAACATGTAAGCATCTGAAACTAAATTCAAGTGTGAGCGAAACCTGCTTTTGGAAGTACTTATTATGCTGAGCTAGAATATTACATGTGTGTTATTGTCGGTGAGAACAGCAAATTATGATTATAATGAGCTGGGCTATAACTACTCTTCTGCTATTCCTGATTAAACTGATATCAGGAAACATCATAATTTGTTCTGATACAAAAATTTAGCCCTGTTTTGACAATGAAAATTCAGAAGTGTTCCTCACAATCTTTTGCTGTCTTGGAGTTTCTTCCCAAAACCCATCCTCCAAACTGGCTGAGCTATGTCCATAAATAATGTGTATGTGGGTGAGCATCACCGTCCTCTGCCTTGCCTCTAATTAATCATTCATGTTATGTGATCATATTTCACTATTCTAAGTGCAGAACGAAGCTGTACACAGGATGAATTCCATGTACTGCAGAAATGAATGTCAAAACCGCCTGTAAGCTTCAACAGGGCCGGGATTTCATCTCCGATGTTAACACAGTCATTTCTATTGTAAAGGTAACTGTCAACATCATATTTCTCTGAAATTTGTGAGATGCCTGGAGATTATTTTCTCCTCGGTGAGAATGATTTATTTTTTTCTTGCAAAGAGTTTCCAAACTCTTTCTTAAGCTATTTTTACCACTAGGCAAGAAAATAATTTGACCGATTTTTAGAGTAGCATTAGGCTAGTAAATTTAGCTGGAAATGTGCCAAGGTCTTTGTACTAGGGGTGTGTGTCTGTGCCCATCTGTCTGCGAGACAGAGAAGAGCTCAGAGGTGGTTTTGTGGTTCCAGCAGAGGTGGAACTTCATATAATACAGATGTGAATGGAGTAGGATAATATCTTGTTGGCAGGAGATGATGTGCAAAGTTATACCTCTCTATGACAACTAGCTGAATATAGAAGAGTTGTATTTACCTCTTCCTTCCCCCCCCTAAAATATACCATAGAAATTCTATACCAAAAGTACAGTAGGGTCACAGACTGCATCAGACCGTGCATGAGAACCTCAACTTGCTCCTTTATGTGTGTCATATAGTTTTTAATCACATTATGACAGTTTCATTTTCCAAAATGCTGCACATCTTGAATTTCTGTTTCCTCACTGGTAAGTGCTGAGGTTTTAAAATCTCGGTGTCTCTTATTCAAAACTGTAAATACAGTTTTGGGTTTAGTCACACATTTTGGATTTTCTTGGCCTAAACTATATTTTGTTTACAATAATATATCTGTCTCTTGTTGTAGCCTTTTGTCTTGTTATAGCTCAGTTCCCATGTATCATTATCAGTGGAGATACAGGGTAAGACAATAAAAATAACTTCATCAGTAAAGCACAGTAGTTTTGACACCTGGAGATCATCATGTGTATTTTGGCTAGTAAGAGGCAGTTCACCATGGAGAACTAACAGCTCCAGGCACACATCTTATGGTCTCTCTCAGGAGTGTTGGTTCAACAGTGATGAAAAAATGCAACAGTTTTAGCAAGTTGTGATGTTCTTCTGAAGACATTAGTCTGACAAAAAAAATTAAATGGTGGCGATGAAGGCCTTTGGTGCATTTCTTGAAAGACTCTTGTTCTTTTAAATGTCCTGCTGAGGGGGTCAGTTGGTACAGTTCTGGACTACTTGTGCAAGAACAACAATAAAAAAAGCAAAGGAATTCTGCCTTTTTTTTTTTTTTCTCCCCTGTAATTTTTTTTCCATCTGTCCAGGTCTGGTGGATATTTTCACCCCCTTTTTTTTCCCTTTGAGAACATCCCTTCACAAATGCAAAGGACAGCCTTGTTCAGAAGGAGAGGACTTAAAATGAAACTTAGAGGCACAAAGAGAAAAGTCTTTACTCAGATTCATGTGCTTTCTAGGAAAACAGAGGAGAAAACCTGGCTCCACACTTTACACATAACAGAATTTTCACCTTCCTCTGCAGGATAAAGTTTACTTCCAGTCACAGCAGGCATTTCAAGTAGTTAGTTTCTATACCAAAAAAACCACTTCATCATTAGTTTAAACTCCAAGGACTGTGAAAGATGGGATCAGAATGAATCTGGGTGGGAGGGGAAGGGGAGAAGAAAGATAGCAAGCCCTATAACCTTTTGTCCATTGCTCAGTTGTCACTAGACAACCTGTTGTGTTTCTTTTATTTTCTTGGTAATTCTGATTATAAGAAACAGTTCAAATCAAACCAGGCCATCTTGCCAAAAAGCCTCTTACCCACTTCTCCCAGTGGAGGTTGATGAAAACCAAGTGATTTGGTTTGCTTGACCCTGTCTTATGCTACATGAAGTGACTACTTCACAATCTTCACCCATTCAGGGTGACTGTTTTTGCAGCTTCCTTTCATTGTCTGTTATTCTTCATTTTAATCCCTGTTCCCTCCTTGACACAGAGGGACTCTTCCTGCACCTGTTCAGCGCCCTTTTACCCTGCCTTCTCTGAATAGCATCAAGTTCTTGCTTGAGTAGATGCTTCCTTCTCTTTCCATTTTTTATTATCATTTTGTGGCAGTGTCAAAAAATCTCCTTCCTGCTTATTATTTTCCAAAATTTTTTAAGCTTTCCTTACTACTTCATGCATCAGCTCCACATGAAAGAACACAATTCCTTGCTACTCTTTTACAATCTCTTTTTAAACAATAGGCTGTATTAAGCTGCTTCTGTATTTTGCGCACCTACCACTGCTGGTATCAGTAAGTTTTTGACTTAATGTTGTCTGTCTTATCAATAGGCCTTCCATTCTTTTGACTTCATAAACTCAAAAAAAATCTTTGAGTGGGATTGGAAAACATTAGGTAAGGTCTAGTTTTGCCTCCTTTTTTTTTTTTTTTTTTTTAATGTCCAGTGCTGCTGGACAGTCAGCTTTTGGTATAAGGAGTGTAGAGAAGGAAAATGATGGTAAGGAGATCTTAAAATAGCAAATATTCTATAATTTTGAAAGCTTGAGCCAGGTTTCTTGGTCGCAGCTGACCTGTGGCAGGATGCAGTTTTACATACAGTCCATACTAAATGCTGCAATGCCCTTTGCCTGATCTCTGGAGAAGTAAGTGTGGTACAGCTAGAGCAAAACTATTCCTCCTACTTTGCTGCCCTTAAAATACTTCGAGCTCCTATTTGATAAGACCAGTGGAAAAGTCCATCAGAGTTTGGAAAGAAGTTGCATTTCTGATAAAATAAACTTCTGCTTCATGTTTCCTTTTGGCCATAACTTTCCTGGGCAAAGCTGCCAGCCAAAAGTATTCCTTTTGCCTTAAATCTGAAATCCATTTGCAATTTTATTGCTGGGCACCGAAGATGTGCACAGACAATTTCCTCCAAGGGCTGAACTACCTGTGTAAGTATTGTAAATGTTCCCAGACTTCTTCCTTTCTAAAACAAAAACTCAGCCTTTCATGCCACTACCTTTCACAGCCTGCCATCTCACTGTTGCTCACAACCTCAAGATATTAGCCTGTCTGAGCTGGCACAAGTCGCATGCTGACAGCTCTCCTCTGGAGGTTTCACATAACCAGGGATTCTCAGTGGAACTCTCTTGACCATAACTCCCTTCTCCCTTGCCAAGGATGGGAGGGGTTTTGAGTGTCTGTAATGACCACAAGCTCTTGTTGTTCAAGTAATAGACAATGAGTGTGAGAATCTTTTCTTGGGCTCCAACCTCCTAGAAGTTACGACCAGAGTTGTTTAAATGGAGTTTTAAATCCTTGAAAAGGAAAATTTGTAGAGACACTTATGAGTAATGATGCTAAATATAATAGCAGGATTCAAGGAAGCTCTGAAGAGATTTTAATCAAGGTGTTACGATTGCAAGTACTCAGAAAGACCAATCTTTATGTAGCATTTGATATGTGTGAAACTCTACAATTGAAAGTTACTTATTTGTCTTCTAGAGATAACACTGGAAAGATATTATCACTGTTTATTCCTGCTTCTGAGATGTGATTCCAGAGAGTTTCTTAAAGGTGTTACGAATAAGTTCATAATAGGTTATAATTAAAAATCCTGTGACTGCACCAGAACAGGAGGTTCTTTCCCACAACACTATAAATCCCATTTCTTTTACAGTGTTCTCTCAGCCATTTGGCACTTTTTTACATTACCTCTTGAAAGTCAAACACAATGGCATAGAGTCTAAATTCTTTGTCTGAAAGTCTTTTTGTTCTTAACCATCAGAGAACATTTAAAAAAAAAATCAGCTGTGGTATTTTCAGTCTCATATTTCAAATGGCTTTTTATTCAGTGCTTTTATGACCAGTTGCTTGACAACATATAGATATAGTTACTTCTTGTGAACAATGCCCATGTGCAATTGGTGTTGGTATGTATTTTTCAGGGCATGTATTGATATCCAGTAGTTCCCAGCCCAGGGAGAGTTGTTTTGGGGTTTTTTTTTTAAGGACTTTGCCGCAGCACATTTTTAAATGGTGAAGTGATGTTTTCACTGAAACTCTTCCATGACATCCTCTCAAGGTTGCATCTATTTTAAGATATAAGTTTGATAAATCTGAAGCATGCCAGGCCCTAGCAGTGCAGTATTTTAATGCTGAAAGCATCTTTTAACAGGATGTTATCGTGGGTTTGCAATAAAAACGAAAGTGAATGAGGGAAAGGAATTATTGGAGAAGTTAAAAAGTCTGAATTTGTGAAGGGAAATGCTAACTTAAAGAAAGAAAAGGATTTGTCAACAGAAAAAAACCCCAACACCTTTATACATCCACTTCGTGTGGTAAAATAAATTATATTCTTCCCACAAGGGACTTTTTTTGAAAGCTATTCTATTCTATGGGACCTTGGGATCATCTTTTAGGAAAAAAGTTACATTCTCACCTCATGCCATATGATAGTTGTGAGGAGGTAGGGAGCCTGTAGAAAATATATGATTTCATGGTAAACCCTACTTTTTTTTTTTTTTTTTGGACTGATTTCTACAAAATCCTACTTAATTTCTGTAGAACTCTGTCAATTTTATGCTTACTATATTCCTTTTACATGAGGAATTTGAGATTATTGTTTTAACCTTTTCCCCTCACTGAGTGGACACTAAGTTGTGAGTAGTAGCGACTGCAGGAGCTTTCGTTTTAACAATTTTTTTTATCGTCAGCTCTGGCTGTAATTCTTAGAGTTTTCACAACAGGGATTAGTCACAAATACTTTAAAACATTGGTTACAGAAGAAGTTTGAGCGTGCTATCATTCTTGGGAATGAGTATGTGTTGTTGGGGGCTGTTACTAAAGAATGGCAGAAATTTTTGTACAAGAACTTACCTGGAAAATCTCAAATGTAAATATTCCAGTAATTTTCTAGTCTTTAGGCCTTGGTTCATTTAATTGAAGTTTAAGGATTTCTGTCACAGGCAAACATCTTTGCTTGAAGGATTCAGATAAATTCTCTCCATTTTAAAGAGAGCAGGAAGGATTTAAGCATTTGCATGTGTTTATATATTTGCTCCCTACTATCTTCAGGTTCAATGACATCAGGCGGATTCCTTCTAGATGCCTTGGGATTTCTTCTGCATTTCCTAGTAGCAGAGAGCAAGGAGTTTGCATCCTGTATCTGTTCCATGTGAGGAATTGTCATGGGAGTGAATAAAAAAGGTCCAGTACCAAATTGGTAGGCTCAGTAAAACCATAGAGCTTACAAACTGGTTCTGACATGATTGCTTGTAGGAACACCCATCGTATTTTTATTTTAGTGAATAATTTAAGGTCAGTTGCTAAGACTATTTGTGTGACGATAAAGATGACCTCGGAAAAAATGCTGTGTTAAGGGAGTTCTACAGCCATTTTCAGTGTTGATCCTAAGCAGTTTGATTTCTCTTTTCCAGAACATCAAATATGGTCTAGTGGGTCACCAAACAGTAGATTTATAGAAAGAAAAAAAAAAAAATGAGTATACGGCAAACACAGAGAACTGATATGTTTTTCAAGAAGGACTAGGCCACTGCACTTGTGAGTGATGATAGATGCATGTGAAATATAATCCTGATTAAAAATGCATGTGTGAAGCCCCTTCAAATAAAGTGCTGTGTCTGACAACACATTCAGAGCTCCTTTCTGTGAGCAGCGTAATGTAACAGCCCTTTCACAGTACCATTCACTTTCTCTTCATCACTTGCTCAATTCATTGCTCTTCCAAAATTTTTAGCAGATGCAGCACTAAAGAGTTAGAAATGCAGAAAATAGCACAAGGAAGTCTAAGGGATTTGCATTGGAAGTAGAGCTTTTAAAAACGTAGTGAAACCAGACTAAATGCTCAACTATGTTCAGCCTCTGTCTTCAGGTACAATGGGTGCTTGGTCTGGGATCAGGAACAGTCATGGTCATTCCTGTGACCTGGCCAAGTATTAAAATCTTCATGTGTGTTTGCTATCTGTCAACATCTACAACAGGAACATTTATCAAAGTTAAAGCAGTGTAAACTGATAAGGAATATTCACTTTTAGGGCTGGATGAAGCTTCAGTCAGAGGTGATTGAGCTGCACATGACAATCATGACTATAGCTAGGAAGTATGACACAGATGGCAACCACATAAATGTGGCAGACTGCCCTGTTTGTGGAGATGAATCCTGCTGTCCTTTACACGTGACACGTGCTCTTCCGTGATGTCTTCTGTCTTGATCCTCAGAGACTGCTGCTTGGATTTGGTTTGCAGGAGTTCTTGTAAGTAGCAATTAACTGAAATATAAGGTGCTGAGAAGTTGTTTAGGTGCTGTTCTGATTTCCTTAACTATGTGGCTTTCTACATCTCTGGCTTTCCCTTAAAAAGGTTTCTAATTGCAAGTGAGGGTCTGTGATTATTTCGATCAAATACTGTAACCATGCTGGGTGTGGGTGGTGCTTGATTGCATTTTGGTGGAGCTGTGGTCTACAGATGCTTTTACTTGTAAGGTCAAAATCTGAACTTATAAGGTCAAAAAGTGGAGGTTTGCAATGGCAAAGAGAATCCTGGGAAAGAGTTATGACTCTGAGAGACCTTTCCTCCTTTTTCTACCTTTCCTGCCATTATTAAAGGCTAGGGACTAGTAGCCTATGTGCCTCCTTGCACCCATCAGGCTGTGCAGCCTGAGACGTTTGAGAATGCCTGCTTCACCCCTTCCACACGCTTTGGAGGCAGCTTCCCATCTGACTCTGTGCGCAAAAGTGGTTATCACCATGCTCAGTCCTAACACCTTCAGGAGCCACTGAGGTGGAAAGAAGTCACCTGTGGGAACGTAGAAGAAAGGAAAGGGATGCCAGCCCCTCTTACAAAGGGTGAACTATTTAAAGCAGCATTTGGGACCATTTTTAAAGGTATTCAGACGCCCACAGGTGCAGATAGGCACCCAAAGGGATTTTCCAAAGCCCACACTTTTAAAAGGTATTTAGGCATTAATCCAACATTGGAACATCTAATTCTCAATTTCAAAAGTGCTTAAAGGCCAGATTCTTTAAGATCTTCAGGTACCTGGCACCACCTAAAATCAAACAAAAGTTACATCAAATGATCTTATTTCCCAGGACAGTATTCTTGAAGAAGTGCCTCCTAGAATAGTAATGCATGAAAGCCCCAAACTGATCCGAAGTGGGAAGATATCCACAAGTTACTGTACCTCCCAGTGTCATGATTTAACCCCAGCTGGGAACTGGGCATCATGCAGCCTCTTGCTCACTCCTCCCCTACTCCTCAACCCCTTCTTAGGGGTTGGTTATCTAATGGATTGAGGTAACAACAGATTAATAATTGAACTAAAAATATAATAATAGTATTAATAATACCAATGAAGAGGAAGATAACAAGCAAGTGAAATAAACCCCGAGAAACACAAACAATGCACAGTGCAATTCCTCACCACCTGCTGACAAATGCCCAGACACTCTCTGAGCAGCAGTCTGCCCCTCCTGGACAACTCCAGCCATTGTTTATACTGGGTATGACACCATATGGTATGGAATATCCCTTTGGTCAGCTGAGGTTATCTGTCCTGGCTGTGTCCTCTCCCAGCTTCTCGTGCCCTTCCAGCCTCCTTGCTGGCAGGGTATGACAAGCTAAATAATCCTTGACTGACTTATAAACGTTATTTAGGAGCAGCCAAAAACATCAGTGTATGATGAGTGTCATCCTTATCCTAAATCCAAAATGTAGCACTGCACCAGCTGCTAGGAAAAAAAATTAACTCCATCCCAGCCAAAATCAGAACATTCAGTTTTACTCAGAAAGTTTGTCTTAAAAGATTCATTCTCAGATAATGATCTGCAGTCCCTTTAATTTAATTGCTCCCTAGCAGTAATCTGGCATGATGACAACTGCCTATTAACTCAGCAACTCAACTCAAAATAATTCAACATTCATTATGTGCTTTTAATATATAGTTTTAGTGAATTATAGGGGTTATGAGTGAGCAATGGCTGAGAGCCAGGATGAATACAGTGAGTATTTCAGGTAGGTATTGCACAACCTTCCCTGCCCAGCATGTCGTTTCCTCTCTCATGTTAACATTTCCCTCACAACTTGGGGTTAAAAACTTGATGCTGGTTTTATATTTATAATATGTGTATGGTCAAGGCCCAAGAGCTCTTCTAAATCTTTTCACTTTGCTTGCAACCCAAACAGGAATGCAAACTTCAGAGGAAAAGAAACAATCAGGTTAAACACAAAGAAATAATCAGGTTAAACACACAATTTCAAGCGTCCTTGACTTTTTCCATCTGTCATTTGAAATTTAATTATATACAAGTATTTCCTTTTTAGACAAATGCTTCTAGAAACAAATCTTCCTGTTCACATCAGCTTACATGTTTGTGTATGTCTGTAATATTTGGCCCTTTACATGTAGCACTACATCTGATCAAACTCCCCCTACACAAGAAGACAACAGCAAAGCTTCTAAACTGCAGGGAAAGCCAGGCACGTGGTGAACCCAAAGAGTGCTTTTTCTGCTGTACCTCCTACTAAAGAAACTGAGTCAGGGAGTTAGGAAACTGAGGCAAAATTCCTATACCTTGGCATCAGTGCAGGGGCTGCAAGTAGAGTTTAGCCATGTGCTGGGAGCAGGAGGCCATAGTGCCTGCCTACACCTGCCCTTTTTGCTGTACATGCTGCTGGCACCCACTCTGCTTCCCAGGCATGCAGGTATGAATGTCCTGGACACAATGGGGCAGAGGAAAACCAGGCCAGCAGGTCTTGGTGAATTCCCAAATCAACAAGCTGCTGACCCAGCAGCTGTCTATTCACAGTAGGGACTACTTGCAGGATCAGCCCCTGGAAAAGAGCTGAAGGAACTCAGTGCAAATGTCATTACTCTCTTGATCTGCACGAAGAACAAGTAGCTGAAGTAGCTGTAAATATGAGAGACGAAAGGGCTATCTCACTTTCGTTTTCCTGCTGTCTCTTGTCACTGCTGGAGGGAGCTAGTTTGCCATAACTTATGCAATTACCAATAGTCTTTTTTTAAATTTGACATTTTAAGAGCTGTGCTGGGTAGAGGATAATTAATAGCACTTACTTGCTTTGAAGTTGAGCTTTAAATTATATATAGCATAATTATGTCTAAAGCCTCTAACTTGCTACTTACCCTAGCAGGTATTTCATCCGTGTTTTACTGTAACACAGCTCCTTCTTTACAGCAGCACTAATCCTTTACCTGGGCTACTTAAGCTCAGAAACATTGATTACATATTGTGATTTTCCTGCAATAACCTTAATTATTTCCTGATGCCTTCGTCTTGTTTCAATTATTCTGACTTTCGGCTCAATATTAGGAGAAATAAAATGGTGGATGAAATTTCATAACAAAATTTGTTGCAGGTAAAAAACCAATGAATAAAAATTACTGTCTTCAAGACTCAAACCCACCAACCTTCTAAAACCTTTAAGACCCTGAATATTTTTTCTAATCCCTGGGTGCCTTTTAACAACTGAAACTATTTTTTATTTTTTATAAAATTGTCAATGGCTTCTCTTCAGATTTATTGAGGCTTCTACTTAGCTTCAATAGTTGTCTTCTGTGTTCCAGCAATATGTGCAGTAATACTTCTGTATCTGGTTGTATCTTTTTTTCTTTTCTTTTTTTTTTTTTCCCCTCCTTTTATTCTGATAACAGACGAAATGAAGATGTAACAGTTAGAACTCTACTTGTACAACTTAGATGGAAAATTGTACAATTAAGGGTTCATTTATTCATCACACACAGCCTGGCACAATCTGCTTTCCAATAAATATGCAGACATTAGTGACAATGAAATCTTGCTTATCCTTCGTATTCTCTGAATTTTACTTTGCAATTAATTGTCTTACCAGGTTACATCTATATTAGTATATGTTTCCTCTCAAATTCTAAAGAGAGTAGAGTCTCTAATTTATTTCCCATCCTGCAGTTGATATAAGCAGGGTTTTAATGCTGGTGATCTCTTTCTTAGTTACAAATACACACTCTGAGTGCTCTGAGATTTATGTAAGAACCTGGAATTCAGACATGGGGTTTTGCAGTGCTTCTTCAGTTAAGATTAATTAGCAATTATTATTAATAAAATTCGCAGTGTGAATAAAGTGTTGTCTTTCCAGTCTCTCTTGTAGTCTCTTTTATTTGGACTTCAATATTGACACGGTTGTGAACAGGGAGGGATGCTGTTGCTGCCACAGTCACAGAAATTTGTATTATGGAAAGACAGATGGTTGCTTGTAAATACTAAGCAAGGGGTAAATTGCAGTCTTGAATTAATTTTGGTTTAGGTGATTTTAGCAGTATAGAGAGACAGCAGTGACAGCAGAAAACACAAACGTACTTTTAATTATTTGAAATTTCTAACGAGCTTCAGTTTCTCAGATGAATTTAAAATGAGTGAGCCTTTCACTGTGTTCTAGATAATGAAGCTTGAAAACAGTATTTACTAGAAAGATGCTTTGCTGTCAGATACACTGTTTTAGTGTGACATTAAAATCAACCCCTCTAATAATAGAAGTTACCAGGTGGTGCTGGAATTGCTGCCATAAAATTTTGGTTTATTTCTGACAGGCAGTTGAAAGGTAGAGAAACAAGTAAACAAATATACTGTTTTGATTGGTATAAACAATATATAAGTAAAGAGTGTACCAGTTATATGTTTTTTCTTGAGAATACAAATTTGCTGGAAGAGGCTTCATGTAAGTAGAATACACAAACTTGCTTTGTCTTTCTTTCCCTCTCTTCCCATTTCATTGCTACCGTTTGCCTTATTTTGATAATACATGGGCCTGGGAAGTTTGTCCAGTGGAGCTGTGGGTTCCACTCCTGTATTTCTGGGGAGAAAGAATCATTTTGTGTTGGTTGGTTGCATGGAGCAGACTCTCTGGTATAGTGACAGAAGATGGCTTTTGCGGCCAGTAGCCCCTAGGAGAAGGGTATGCCAGTTCCCAGGGTTGGGTAGGCTGCCATGGTCTTGAGTTCTGGGAGCGTTCCTGGGAGTGTTTGCTTCTGCAGGAGAGAGGCTTGGCCAGTCCTGGGCACGTAGTAAATAAAGATTAGACAAATTACCCTTTGGTTCTGACTGACCTTTCCAATATGCGCTATATATAAGGAGGTTGTATGCATTAAACGGCTTGTAACGCTCATTGTTTATATAATAAATAAACTTTCCAAGTAAATGTGTTTCTTCTTAACCCTAACCAATGGCTACAGGGAATGGTTAACATGCCTGCTGGCCTATAGTCCTTAGTTAAACCATCAGTTTGTTAACTGCTGTTTGCAATCTAAACCCTCCCTCTGGAATGGACTTCTTTAAAGCAAAATGAAATAAAATAAAGGTAAGTAAAAGTAAATAGATTTTCCTATTGAAAGTTATTACTTCAGGAATGAAGAAGATGGATATTGATCCACACCATCCTTTGCCATTACAGTCAGGTTCACATAGATAGCTCAGACACTTTATTCTAAGCAAACAGCCATTTTCTCTTCTGACTTGGATTCCAGTGAGAATTGAAAAAAGTAAAAGGTTTGCAAAAACATTTTTCTGTCCTTCTTACAGGGACAATTTATGTTGAAGTAACAGTTTCTGAGATACTTGCACCTGTTATTGATTTATTTCTTCTTTGTCATGAACAATCTGCTGTTTCATAATACAGTTACCCTTGTATGCTGCCCTAAGGTAGTTATTCAGAAATAGTTTTACCACAAAGGACTTCAAAATATACAAAGCATTCTGAATAAAGGAATGGACATTTCTCTATACATTAAGTTTTGCATCTAATATGGCCTATGTCAATTAAAGTAATGTTTGTTATCAAGAGTAGTAGAGAGTAAGGGACTACATGCATTCCTCATAACCCTGTAAATGAATGATGTTGGGAATCCATGAGGTCCCTTGCCAGAGAAAGCTTGCAGGATGACCTTGAGAGCTCATGGAGTGGAAAACAATTAAAAAAGCAAAATTAAAGCAGCACACGATTAATATCTTAAACACGTGAATAAAAGTAACACAATTTCTAGGTGCTGCTATCTGAGATGCATCTGTTCTTTTAAGAAAAAAAAGAACATGGGGTCTGTAATGTGAATGAACTGGATGACAATATAGTGTGGCAATGTAAGCATCTTTCACTTCTTGATGTGCATTTAGGCATGCTCACACATGCACAATTGCTTGCTTGTTTTAATATAATATTTCCATTATTCTTCTGCAGCTCACTGTTTTATAGTTGGAGATTAATGTATGACCTCTGCCTTCCTGACTTCAACTGATTACTACAGAGGAATTCCTCTGTTTTTACTTTTTATCACATCTTCTGACATTTTAGTGAATAATGCTTGACAGCTAGGAACATCTGCAAAAGTTATTGTTGTCATAACTTGAGCTCAGCAAAGCTACTGTCACCAATGATTGGGAGAGATAGTATTGCAAAAAAAAAAAAAAAAAAGAGGGGGGGGGCATTTGCTTTCTCCCTCTTCTCTTTTTTTTTTTTTTTTTTTAGTTCTTGTTGGATTTACAGTAGGAACATTTTGTTAGTGTACTTTTTCAGCAGTGAAGACACATGCCTCTCTCACATTTAAGAGGCAGGTGTGTAGCACTTATGTTGCTCAACCATAAGTTTGCAGCCTAGCCAAGCCATTTGATGCAGTTCTGTGTTGTGTGAGGTTTTTACACACATCATGGATTGACTAGTCTCACCTTTTTTTATTCCCTCACTTTTTTTTTTTTTTTTTTTTAAAGTCTATTGGGCGTAGAGCTACTGGTGGGCTTAGAGTTGCAAAGCAGTTTTAAACAGTGAAGACTTGTAAGTTATTTGTGTTAAAATAATTCCACTTTATTCTTCCACTTGCTTATTCAGTATGCACCCAAGGAAACAGTTATATTAGAGTCTCCTTGAAGACAGTAATGGAGGCAGCAAATGCAGTTAGTCATTTATGTGCATATTACAGTATAAATCACGAAGATTAAGGGCAGTCATTTTGGGGAGCACCGCAATTTTGCAACCAAAAGCACTTAAATAATTACCTTTTTAAGCAAGTTTTATTGACTATGCAGGAGGATAAAAAGTAATCTTACTTGTTTTAAATGGCATAAAGCAACCAAATGCCATTAACAGAGTGTTACATTTCTTATTTCACTCAGATTGCTGAAGCTTACCAGCAAGAGATAAAAAATGTATAAATTCAGGAGCACTGGCTAGCAATATCCCAAGCCATTGTCAGTGGACTCCTACTTTCCCCTGCCAAAATATGTGGAAGCATGCATGGATTGTGCTAGATTAGTACGAAGGGCTTGTTTCCGTGGCATTAGCCAGGTATCTTAGCAACAGGATCATACCAGATTCTCACAGTGCTCTGTGGTGGTGCATGTAATATCCTGGACATAATCTGTCTTTTAATTTTCTTTGGATTGTAGTGATATTACAGATACATGTGTTCAGTTATAGATCTTTATTTAATAAGAAGAATGCTTTAGCTGAAGATTTGTACTATGTCAGAAGTGGGCAACTCACAATAATGTTACTGGAGGTTTTGCCCAGGTACAGCCTTGTCTCACATTTCAGATTGACAGGAAAACTTACTCCCTTCATTAAGATGTGCCTCGCAGTTCATATCTTTATGCTGTGGAGACAGGGATGCTGCCAGAATTCATAATAATGAGAACGTTATTTAATGTCAGATAGAATGCAAATTGCTTGTACAATTGAAATGTCATCTAAAACATGCCACCGTATGCAACACCACTTTATTATAAGTCACTGAGAGCAATATCTTAAATTTGGAATTGCACTAATCCTTCATCTGCTTTTGTTTACCTTTCATCTATAATAGAGATGTCGAATTTCCTCCAAACTGCATTTGCATGTTTTAACTGCTTGCCCACACAGCTGAAGATGTGTGGGAGAAGCATGAACAAGAACTTCCTTTTGATTTTCTTCGTCTTTTGCTTGTTTGTTCAAAGCAAATTAATAGGGAAAGATAGCTTTCAAGTACAAGGCAAAATGCCACGTCAACCCTTTTTAGAAAATAAGCTGAAGCTCGTGCGAGAACATTTGGTGATTCAAAGTATGAATTTTAATACGAGTTTGATTCTATTGATTAGATTGTAATTGATTTTCCTGGTAATTTAGTCCCATGCAGTAGTTTGCTTCATATAATTGAAACAATAACAATAACTTCACAGGATTAACTTTGTTCACAGTGAGATGACATTGGATGTATTTAAGATTTTTGGCATACTTTACTTGGGAAATAGATATCCAGAACAATTACTTTCCAAATGCAATGTATGCCAGTGTGGAAAATATGGTATGTGTGCCAGGAAGGGCTGCACAACTTTATTTATAAATATTGATCTGATATTTAGAGGAATGCAGGATTAGAGGAACCCTTTTCTGAGACAGGTTATGTTTGAAACATTTGAAGTAGGAGCACAGTGGCGTTTTCTCTCTCCTGCTCTGCTCTGGAAACCCTGTTTCCTGCTCTACCTCGTGAGCACCTTTTGAACAGCAGGACTGATGAGAGGGGAGGAAAATGGAGCCCATCTTCCTTCTCCAAAGTATCTACCAGGGTGCTGCTGTGCTGGCTGTCTGGGCCCATTGTCTGCAAGTGCAGTTGGGTTATGGCTGGGCTTAATGATCTTAAAGGCCTTTTCCAAGCTTAATGATTGCATGATTCTATTATTCTACTCTCCTTTTCTCATGGTGGTGTTTAGAGCCAGGGACCTCCTTACCGAATGCTCTGGGAATCTTATAATAAAGAATGAGAAGTCACCTGACTGGAATTCTCTGGAATCTGGCAGGCACTGGGTAGTGTCTTTGCACCAGAGCCATCTACAACCTCTGTTTCTGGTTGCACCATGGTCGAGGAAGAAAGAAAACGTCTGGAATAGGCAGTTGCATTCAGGAGTTGCAGATGTACTAAAAGTTTCAGATTTAATTTATTTATTCTAAGACTAAGGAAATGTTGAAGAAGTTCTTTTAAACATTTTCATCTTATATAACTGAAGCTCTTTAGAGCTGAAAATTTGTTCTATTAGGAAGCACTACTTGCCAGAATTGTGTAATGTTGCTTAATTTAGCAAGTATTTTTTATTAAGACTTATTTTCCTGGACAAAGAGATAACATGAATAAGGCAGGCAATAATGTTTTCTCTCATTGGAGGTTTGTCTTCCAAGTCCAAACTTACCATGGCAATGTTATATCTGAATGCTTTACTTCAGAGCCAGATCTTCTTTAGGTTTTTCAATTCACAAGGAATTAAATTTTATCAAACTAATTAATTTTAGAAACTCTTTCAATAAGTGATACAATGTCATGCTCATTTCTGGAGCATTGGTCCTTGCTTCTGCCTTTTTTCTCTTCTTTTTCTCTTTCTCAAGTCAGAGCTTGGCTGAAACAACTACTAATAGACCACAGCTAGCCTTTAGGTGTAGACAGGGAGGAGCTTGTTTGCATTTGCTATGTAATTTATTTTTCTGGCACATTTCCTACTGTGGGACTTCTGTTCCTCATTTTCCAATTAGGAAAAAAACATAGCCACTTGTCAGAGTTGGGAACACGGTGTCCAAAGAAGTTATGCCTCAGATATAAAAAGCACTTTGGTATTTCAACTGTACAGCAGCATTTGTTACAGGGAGCAAACAAATTGTCTGCAGTTTTGCTTCAAGTGGAACAGAGAATATTCAAGTATCACTGGGTACTTATCAAGGTTTGCCTGACACCTTAAATACGTGTGGGACCACTTCTTCTGGTTGGAAGTGTTCAGCTACATATCCTGCTGTCAAGAGATGTACAAATTACAGTTACATGCCTTTCTCTTTCTGCTTCAAAGTTCTCAGAAGATAAATCCAATGCTTAGAATGTTGGTAGATGTANGGTTGGAACTGGATGATCCTTGAGGTCCCTTCCAACCTTACCATTCTATGATTCTGTGATTCTATTAATGATGTGAGATGGTATTTTAAAAATTAATATAGTTTATTAATTTTGATATTCAGGACTCTTGCCACCCATCCAGTAATTTTAATAATAATTGATTCTTTGCATAGCCATGAAAGCATTACATAGATAAAAAGGCAGAAGCAATCTCGAACACTTAAGAAATAACTAGCAATAATGCAACAAACATTAAACTATTAGAAGTAGAAGAGAGGTTCTTGAGGTCAGTTATACCACTTCCCACTAGAGGGACTTGAGAAGCTCCTTTCTGTTTAAGACAGAAAGCACTTGGATTTACTTACAGGGTTTACAGAGTTTTGCTAAAGAGGCTTTTGAGTATTTACTCACAAAATTACGCCTCCAGATTCCTGGGCTAGCTACAGTTCCCAGACAGTACTCAAACACTTGCAAGGAGTTCTATCAGTGTCTTGTCAGCTGATGAGAGTCTTCTAGTTCTTCTCAGGCTCTTAACAAGCTTGCTGGGAGAGATGAAAATGATCTCTGACCTCATCCTGGTTCCTCTTAGACTCCTGATTTGGCACAGAGCTTTGCAGAAGGGCAGGCAGGATGTCTTGAAGATGTGCAGTCTCGACACAATGTCATGCTGGCTAAGCAAGACTATCTCATGAAGATACATAAAGCCTATTCCTGGTGAATTTGAGGCAGTTACCAGGTATACAAACCCAAAGCATCAGGGCTTGTTATTACGCAGCATGCAGAATGTTGCAGAGCACGGCAGGATGCAACTGCAGTGAGGCAATGAGGTAGAGCACTGCCAGAAGCAAAGAGCATGTTAAGGCAGAAGCACGTTGTCTTTACCTCCTCATCTCTTTTTTATCAGTACAACCCAAGTCTAATGGGTCTCTGGCCACAGATCAGCCAATCTGAACGGCACTTTGCCAAGCTTAACCATATTAGGTGAAGTCAGGGCTTTTACCTTTTTAGGGCAGAACACAAACAAGTGTATAAACATGTGCAGGGACATGGAGGAGACTGGAAGGCACCAGGCCTTTTGTCTTCCTTTCCCACGGTTGCTTCCCCCATTATGGCTGGATGCCATAATCTGAGATGTTCATTCTGCTTTAATTGAGATACAGGAGGCTACGCCCTCAGGATTTTGGTTGTTTAGGGTTGTTTTTTTCCTTTGGTATAAACTCTTCAATTTTCAGACAGAGACAATGCTCTTCTCAAGAAGGCAGTTCTGCTTCTTCATTTAGCTGGTCCATGGATTTCTGATTGTGCTGAATACAGCTGTGCTTGTGAATCGAAGAAACTTCTGGGTGAAATAGGCGTTTTGATTCATAAATCTTCAAATATATTCATTTGCTTATTTTAGCCATCTTAAGGCTTTTTCTGGTTGCAATTTTTTGTCTGCTGTTGCAAATAATTCCTAAGATGTTCCAAAAGTATGAAATACTTTGTCTTTGCTTCCCCATCTGTTGTAGAGACATCAGCACTGCAGTGCTCTTTCATGCTGAGTCTGGTTACAAACCCAGACTGACTCTCTCTTTAAATCCTAATTGTGTTTGTGGCCTAGAGCTGTCAGCCACTCTCCTATGTTAGACACTGAGCAAACATATAAGCTAATGATGGCCTCTGCTCTGAAGAGCTTAAAATCTTTAAAAGACAAGACCTCCCAGATAGATAAGACAAATAAAGGGGACAGGTAACAAAACTCAAATGCATGTCTGCCTTCTCTGCTTTTTATCTTTAATTCTGTGGAGTTTTGGGTTTTGATTTTTGGTTTTAGGGTTTTTTTGTTGTTTTTTGCCTTTTTTTTCCCCCTCTGTAAATAAGGAGGATGCTCAAGGGCTATCCTTGAATAAATTCATACCCAGACATATGATAACAAATTATTCTACTTGTTGGTTTCTTCAGTCAACTGACTGAAGACATTAAAATGATACTTTTTTTTTTTTTAACCTGCTTTTAGGAGGACTATGTTAATTTACTAACTTTAACAACTTCACATCTTCGTTTGTTTAGTTGAAACTCCTTAAAACATTTCTGTCTTTTTTCACTGATCTCTGTCAGTCTTTACCATAAACCTGAAATTGTTTTGTGGTTAAGACAACATATCCACTTCATCGAATATGATTTCTTCCTTCAAATTTAGATTTACAGATGTTGTCCCACATTATTCTAGGCTGAGCTACTCTTGTATCTGATAACTTTTAGGGAGAGACCTATTGGAGAAATGTTTGACAAATAAAAATTATTATAATCTAATATCCTTTTCAGCTGATACCTAGAGGGAACTCAACACCATGGTTTCAAGGGTGAGATGTGTTAAGTTTAACAAAGCTGAGAGATGGTATAAAATAATTTGGAATGCGATGAGTAAAATACTGTAGCTTTGAAAATATACGACCAAATCAGATTCTGAAAAATGCAATTTTGGAACCTTCTGTTTCCTGTTTCTTCAGAGTTCTGCTTCAGAATTTTGTTTATCACATCCTACAGGCTGGGGATTACTGGGTAGTGGCAGAAAACATGCAAGAAACCTCCTGAATGCAGTGAGGTGTGAGGAAAAAGAGCTTTTAATTGAATCCAGAGTAAATTTCAGAATGATACACCTACTCTCATTAATTAGGCTGCAGGGAAAACACATGTAATTTTTAGTTTGCCACTCTAAAATGTTTTACTTATGTCTTTCTGTTAATCATCACCTCTAGGCTTAGAGAACTTGATTTGTGGCATTGTCATGGAAGCGGTGGATCTCTTGGTTTGCAACCAACAAATTATTTCTGCAATTACATTCTAAAAGTTCAGCAGTCAATCTGAAAGTATCCACTATATTCCTGCTGAGGGAAAGTAACATGTATTTCACATCTGAGTGCAAATAACTGTTCATGTAAACTTGGCTAGTTGATTTCTTTGGTATAACCCCTTCATGACACTTAGAGCTAATCTTAATTTTATTGGTGATTTGCAATTTATTGTCAATTAAATGCTCTTATGGTTTTTGGGGTGTTTTGTTTTGTTCTTTTTATTAATCTCTATTATCCAGTGGTCTGTTATCACTGACATGCACTGTGCTGGCTCCTTCTGGGGAAGAAACAGAATCATTGCAGGGGCTTTAGCTCTTGAACCTTGACAGCACTTTAGGTGGGACATTAGAAGGCAGGAAGAACTTAAATGATAATAAACTGGGTTTTGGATGGAAGTTAAGTCAAATAGACTTGAGTCCCTTAGCTTCCTCAGGAGTGCAAAGACCTTGGCACAGGGACTAAGAAGCTCACAATCTCTCATTCTCCACCGAACAGTTGTCTAAATCCCAATTAAGAGGGACAAAATAAAAGTGAATTGGAATCCCACTGTTAGTTCCCTGTTTGTTAGGGGATTTCATTTGAAATTTGTCAGTGTGAAGACTGTAGGAGTGGGCATACATCTTCATAATACACATCACTATGGTAATTGCTTTTAAAGCTTTTGTTAGGTGTAGCTCATTTCTGTCATCTGTTACTTCGTACACTGCATTAGTATCAAAAGTGGGCTTTTTTTCCCATTTGTTCCCTCACAAATCATTAAAGGCTTTCTGTGTTTCAGTTTGACTGTGAGGCCATTCAATCTTGGCTTATTGAAACACAGGCATCACCAAAATATGCCTCATGCATGAGCTGTCACAAAATATATGCAAAGGTTCATCTTATGGAAATGACTCTACCTCTTCCTGGGAAATGAGCAGCAGTGATGCTTGTGAGCTATGGGGCCGTGTAACAGAGTAACCAGTATTGCCATATGTCTGGTCTTCAACTGGGTTCCACCACGCTAGGCTTAACAAACCCATGTATGGAGCTCACCCTGTTTACCTGAACTCTGTGCAAACAAAAAGTGTGTATTTGTTAGTTCAACACTCTGTTAATTCGTATTGCTAAGTGGTGGCTCTTTTGCAAGCACTTCTTATTTCAAAAAAATCTGCTTTTACATGTTGAGGCTGGTAATAAAAGAACCGAAGTAATTTGTTTGACACATCGAAGTCAGTGGATATGGTTAGAAAATAATATTACTACCAGTGTCTGTTGGACTTTGTAAATCAATGTTCATTTTTCCCAAATACTGTTCAACAGATGCCAAGCCCAGAAGAGATGGCCCTTTTAATTCCTCAGTATAGGCTACAGTTCGGTTTGATTTACGGAAGACCAGTAGTCTATTTATAAAAGATGTATCTGCAAGATGCACTTTATGAGAAACTTGGCTTTTGGGACACATTAATTCTAAGTGCAGATGCAACTTTCATGTTTTATAATATAACCCTGACAGCTGTAATTTCAGATTAAAGATTTTTCATTCACATTCCCATCCTGATTGCTCTGCATGGTCCTTATATTACCTTATTGTCAATAGCAAGTGTTCATCCTATTGGGAGTCATTTAATAACCAGCTGCCATTTAAAGTGTAGACAGAACATTTGTCTCAGCCAGCTCATCTGAAGTGTAGTTTCCCTGCATGGGGAGCTGGGACTTCTTCAAGAAAAACAACAGCTGGACCTCACTATTGTTCCCTGCCTGTTCTTTTGTAGTGGCAAGTTAAAACAAACATGGGTACTCTTTGTGAATTTTCTGAACGGTTTGTGGCCCTGGTTTGTTTGTTTGTTTATTTTTCAGGAACAAAGTTTCCTCTGTGTGGCAAAGGCTTTTGTCCTTTCTTATGCAATATAGATCTGCACTGCTCATTTTTGTGTGTTGTTTTTGTTTTTTTTTAAGTTGTTTACAGAAAGTTAAGTGACAGCAAGATTATGGGGTTTATGCCAGTTCACTGCCCCTCTGCCTTTCTATGTGTCATTATCTCCACTACATCAAGCTGCTCTGCTTGCAAAGTGTTTTAAAGTCAATTTGGAACAGTAGTTTAAAGATAAAGCAGTTTATCTCCAGGTGTGATTTTTCCAACAGAAGTCATTGGGAAATAAGTATAACTGGTCCATATGAAAATGAATTCACAACCAGTAACGATTTTTTTTTTTTAGAACCTACCTTTTAAATTTCCTTAACTTGACAGCTGGGGATTATCCTTTGTGGCAGTGATCTGTAACAAAAAAGGGGGAGGGAGGGAAAGTTTCAGAAAAAAATTGACTCTTTCATGGCTAATTAAACTGGAATACAAATCAATCAGCAGAAATAGCTGATGAATTTATTACGTCTGTGCAAGCTTACTGTATCCTAATGTATTTGATGTTCACTAAAATTACTATTCCCATCATCTTATAGGGTAATCGTTTACCTTAAGCTTTACCTTTATCTATAATATTGATCTGAGACTCTCAGGCAAGTAATGGAAGTTTGGGTTTATGTAAGTGTGCAGGGTATAAACACTAGAGCCACGACAACTTGGAAAACCTGGCCTGGTGATTAAACCCTTTATTTTTCTTTTCAGATCAAGTTCTCCAAGTCCCTAAGGCTTGCAAGCTTCTGGGTTAGCTTAATTAAGTTAATGGAAGGGTGGTTGAAGAGGTGTAACCACTGAGAAGTTCTTGCAATCCAGTTTCTATAAACATTTTACCAGGTAATGTTTGTCCATTTGTCATTATATCGCTGTGTCTTAATGGGGCTTCTGGTGGTGTATTCAAACACACAAGGGTTTTGAATGCATCAGAAATGTTACTTGCAAAAGTGTCCAGCAGCCAGGAGTTAGAGAGAAATGCACACGGAGATGTTGGAATATCTTGAAATTTAGTTTTGAAATTTGAATGCTTTTGCTCAGTGATTTTTGAAACCTGTCTGAATGCTGCGGTCATGTAGTTGCTGACATCTCACTTGTTGTTTGGTTAACTGTAAAAACAGACTTCCCCCACTCCTGCTTTGGAAATCAAGCGTCCTTTTGAGGTAATGAATGGGGCTCATCTGAACTGTTACAAAGACCTGGCAGTTGATTCAGAGCTTTTAGGGATTTCAGAAGAAACTGATACGTGTGCTGCATAGAAACTTCACTGAGGAAAAACTTTGTCAAGTATTAGCAAGATAAAAATGACATGTCATGGGCATCTTGCACTAATTATTTGCTGGTTCTTTATTCTGAAAAACGACTAACAAAACCTACAGCTTCCTTTCCATTTCCCTGATTTTTCCCTCTTACTTTTTCTTGTGTACTTAGCCACTCGAGATTTCTTTAGCAGCAATCCTTCAACTACTGGTTTATAGCTCACCTCAGCCCCACAAGATAAGAAACTCAACTCTCCCCATGAGCTCAAGTTCAAGTTAATTTCTGCCAGGCTAGTAAGACTTCCCTTTTGATTCAAACCTTTCTTCCAAGGAAAAGAGAAACATTCAGAAGGATGTCCCAGTCACGTGTTGCTTGAGCAAAGAATGAGACCAGCTACTTGCAGCGCACGTCTTCCGACTACAGATATGTATGAATAATAGATTATATTGTCTTTGTTAACAAAGGGTCAGAAGAGAATCTAGTCTCCAAACAGAGCAGAGTCACTAGGCTGTATGCAAAGTGTATATGGATCAGGAAGCAATCTTTCCTCCTTGGTGTCTTGGAGAGGAGCAGTCACCCTGATGTGCCACTGAGCTGGTGAAAACGCACAGGCTGGGTTTGAAACTTTCTTGGTTCTTCTCCCTAAGCCTCTCCCAACGTTTCTCTCTTTTCTGTAAGCTGTAGCGTTCACTCAAATCCTTTCCACTCTCTGCCAGTTCTGGAAGAAAAACTTGGTGATTCCAGTGCACTTAGTGCATGTTACAGCAAAGTGTTAAGGGCTGGAAAACAATACCAAGTGTTGGAATTAAGCTGAGTAATGGTTAGTTAATGAAGGTTAGCACTTTCCCTAGATAATCCCCTGTGAAATTCTTTTCATTGTTCAGTGCAAGTGACTTGCTTTTAAAAATGCAGTCATTTGGATTGAGGGCTCTTTAAGAAAAAAAAAATCCTAAATTGTTGTTCATTTTTAATTATTGCATTTTCATCAGTCTTGCTTTCTGAGAAGAAAGCAATACCCAGGGCTCCCCTTCTGCAAACCCTGAACTTCCAAATGGGCCTGGAGCAGAAGGAAGAAAAGCCTGCTCAGCATTTCCTGAGCCAGCCCTGAGCTGGCAGCGCTCTAGTATTTACTGTAAACAAACTATACTGTCCTCTGGAGGCTAATGGGGCTGTTGATTGGTGTTTGCTCATCACAGCAGGGTCTGGTGTGTGATATCTGGAACTCCTGTGTATTGATGAGTGTGGGCTGCTGGTGGGAGGTATAGCCCCCGGAGGACAGGGAGGGGGGTGTGGGGGCTTGTTAGCTCTTTGTGGCTGGGTGGAATGAGAGATATTGTTTATTTAGCATTCTTAGCAATTCCTCCAGGACCCTTGCAAAGTCTACTAAAGTAGAATTCCCTCTATTCCCATGGATCTTTGTAGAAGTATCTAGCTGTTGAAAGACCAGACAAGATAGTTGAATGCTTACTTAAAATAACCTTCATGCATCTGATCAAACACCTACTCTCATCTGAAACAGCTTAGGATCTCCATAGAGGCTTATTAAGCAGGTAGCAATTTAGAGTATGTCCTTGTCAAACAGTTTGTTTATGTTCTCTCAAGCAGTAATGCAAAGACAGAAGGAAGATATCCCTGACATTAGGGACTTGAATCCGGTTACGTTCCTAAGAATTTAACAGTGCCTTTGGAAAGGAGGGGGGAAAAAAAAAAAAAAGATTCTTAATTAAATTACTACCACACATTCATACAGCTATCAGAACATTTGGAACCTATTTACAGATGTATATGTCTAAATATAAGCAGCAAAGCAGAGGATTTTGGCTATTTTGGAAAAACAGAGAAAGATGAGGAATATTACTTTCCATCTCAATTTGTTTTACATCTCTGAGTTCTAACTTCGCAGTCTGCTGTGCTGTTGAAGGAAAGACATAGGCAGGGATTGCTTTTTTAATGGCTTTTTAGAAAGTGATATCTGGATCAAGAAGGAACTCAGTTGAAACCATCTAAAGTGAGGGTAGATAGGGGCATATTAGATTTACTGACAAATAAGTTTTTGGGAAATGTTGTCAATGATATAAGCTTCCTTACGATTTGCTTTCTCCGATCACAGAAAAGCCTTCAGCAGCAGGTGAATATTTGTGGTTATCCTCTCCTCAATTTTTTTTCTGCTCATAAATTTAATTATACACCCCCCACCACCTGAGTTTTAGTCTTCCCTACATACTTTGCTTTAATTTTCATGCCACATAGCTGTGTGTAAGCTGAAGGAGATGTGATTTTTTTTCTTTTACCCAATTCTAGCAATTATTGAGAAGCTGCATCCATGCAAAGTTTTACCGCTTAAAGCTAAGTTGAGCTCAAGGCTCATTCACCCACATCCCTGGATGTTAGCAACCAGAATCAACACTAACTGATGATGTCAAGAAGAGGAAGCCTTAATAAATACCTAATATGATGTTAACTTACAAGTTCCTCTGCCTCATTCAGTGGTATTCATGAAGTTATGTAGCCTAGGTGGTTTTAAATATGTAACAGTGTATCTTAAACCATGATTTGATATTTAGGAACTGATACTAAGTTGAGGGTTTGCAGAAGACAGTCTGAGTACCTTTTTATGTCAAGAGAGTTGAAAAAGCACAAATCCACTTCTCATTTGTGATCATTCCTGAACCAGTAAACATGTTTAAGTCCACTGAAGACCATTAGACAGAGTCACTGAAGGATTGTACACTACAGTAAAGACTATCATAAGGCATTCTGAAAACAAGAGACAGGATCTTTTGTCACTTCAATACTTTAAGAAGAAAAATAAAACTAACCAAAACCCCATAATGACATTTATGTAAAAGTTTAGATAACGTGTAACATCTTGTGATTATAACAATGGTACAAACCCTAACTGAGGATGCAGTGCTATATATGTCTTTTCTTGACAGTGCTCTCTCTGTAACTGCCTTTCAGGATGAAGTTCCACATTATTCTTTGGGCTTCATTGTCCTTGATTCTATTGCATTGTCTCCAAAGAGGAGAACTTTTATCCTACTTTCCCCTGTCTCCCTGCTGATGGCCGTGCAGCTGCCCCTCTCTCAGGGGAACTGAAGTTGATTCAACTCACTAAGCTGGCAGAAAAGTAATCCCACCAAAAAGTGTCTGCATGTTTTTGTAGAGGGTGGAAAGCTGAATTAGCTCAGCAGAGATACACTCCTGTGGGCACATGGGAATAGTCAGGTCAAAGCCTGGAGAAGGAATAGTAGTTGAAAGTAAGAAGGGAAGGAGGATCTTCCTGTAGTGGTGTCTGTAAGGTATTAGGTTGTCTATAATGTATAATTTAATTCTCAGCTAAACCCACATGCTTCTTGTAGTGCTGCTCTGTGAACAAGATGATGAATGCAGGGGGAAACGTAGCTTTGCTTCCAAAAGAGGCATTCATGGAAACACACTCTTGGACTAGAATATCTTTCAGCTGCTCAGTTTGCAGACTTTCTGTGTTTGGTGACACTTTGGCTATTCAGTTTTTGTAGATTTAATGTGAATTTCTCCCCTACTTTTGAGGAGACACAATGGGAAGGGGAAACATGAACAGTTAGAATGTGCTTGGAAATGAACAAAAGTTGTTTGGCTGATTTGACATGATATATAAAATTGAAAATAGTTTCTGTAATATACTTACAGGCTTTGTTTAGATTTCAAGTTAACAGCAGTGCTTTGATAGATTGAAAAAAAGAGTATCCTGTAGCTTTACCTTAGCTGAATATGATCCACCCATAAGTCCGACCAACCAAATATGACCAAATTCTCAAATTTAACAGTTTAGAATATATAGAAATATAAACAAAGAAGAGCCTTTCTAGCACCTAATTAGTGCCCTTACCCACAGCTAAATTATATCAGACCTGCTCAGATATTTGAGTCCAAGATTTCACCCTCTAGAGGCCAGCTTACCAAAAGTGAATAGAAAAGTAGCCCACAGTGCTCCCCTCTTTTCCACTTGAGATAACCTTTTGCTTATTTAGTCTCATGTTATAGAATGTTTCAGCAGCTGTTGTCCAGAGGTGCATTAACTTTCCTTACTCTGGATCATTGTTTTTATTTAAAGCCACTTGAAAACATTTCTGTTTTCAAGCACCAAATGCTGAGGAGCTGTTATCAGAGAACCTGAAATCTGTTAATCCGTTGAAGTTAAAAATCATGTTATCAGGTGGCAGAATCCTGAAAACATTTTTCATTCAAATGTTTTGGAAATTTTTTCTTCAACAGTTAAAACTACATTCTATGCATTCAGTGAAAATACGTCAATCGTTATCAGAGAACAATTCATATCAGATATTAAATTGAAGCAAAAAATAGTGATGATGACAGAGAGTTTGATGGCTGTCCAACCTCAGTTATCACCCTTTCTTTCTCTGTATCAATGCCTCCACCTTAATGACTGGGCACTCCTTCCTTTGCTTTAGTGGGACACTTAGAGCAGCCTGAACTGCTTTGCTGGGACACTTTTTGGCCTAACTGCCCTGTCAGTTACAATTAAAAACGTTAATATGACAGTCAAAGGTCATAAATTGCTTGTGGCTAGTGTTCACTGCTTGTCTCAAACAATGGCAACCAGGAAATTGCCCTGTCAGTTACAATTAGAGGTGTTAATATGGTGGCTAAGGGTCAAAATGCTTCAGCAGAAGGAAGGAGTTGCAGAGGACATTTGGTTTACATTAAGTGAGGGTTCAGGAAAACTTTGCTTAAATGGGATGGTCACTGAATCAGGATATATTTCAATCTGGGTAGGAGCCCCTATTAAGGCTTCACGATACTAAGGTTTGGCAGTACTAAGTGACGGAGTTATGCCTTTTGGGGGACTTTCTAAGGCTTCCTATGTACCACACTTAAAAAAAAAAGTAAAAAAAAACAAGTTAATAGGTCCCATAATTTCTTGTAGTGAAGTATCTGTAGAAATGTAGTTATGATACAGGAGAAAAACACTGAAGAAAAACACCACTACTGTTTATTGCTAAAATTCAGTTTGACTAACTGAAACATGTACACAGAGACCTTTTGTGAACAGGTTGATGAAGTTGTCCTTTGCAGGTTGTTTTTTCTTTTTTTTTTTTTTTTTTTCACTTTCAAGAAGACTCTGCTCTAATATTATTTTCAATGACCTTAGCAAAGAATCACAGAATTGCAGAATCACAGAATGTTAGGGGCCGGAAAGGACCTTAAAAGCGCATCCAGTTCAATGCCCCGGCCAGAACAGGATCACCTATACCAGACCACACAGGCATGTATCCAGGCTCGAATGTCACCAGAGAGGGAGACT